>JAPYZL010163958.1:0-12214 GCA_030522825.1 Platygaster orseoliae
GAGGAAAGAGTACGGATGGATAGGTGAAGAGGAATCGAAGATTAAAAAGAGAGAGGGTAAACCCTATATCACCCGTGAGTTAGACAAAGAGGGGGGTGGGGCTGTAGCCCCCTAGCTCATCTACTTATGCATTTTGTTATTTTTGTTTTACATTCACTTCTATTATTAATTTCATAATAAACGTTTATTTTATCGGTGAAATTTCGGATTAATCTATATGTGTTTGGCCTAGTTATTTTTAATTTTGAATCCACGTTATAGAAATTTGTAAAAAGCTAAATCTTAATCAAAAACTAAAAAAAAAATATTCTATCTTTTGGAGTTGGTTTTTACGTATCGTATTTTGCATAATACAGCCCAGGGCTTATCGATGGATTATGTGATGAAGCATGAGTTGTGCATCATGAAATTTGCATTGATTTTTATTGTGTTGAAATTCTCTCGATAGTTAGTTACAGTGTGATTCCATAATTTTTTTACTTCTATCTGGTGTATTAATAGATATTTAAGGATAATGAATTTATTAAGAAAACTTAAGGATATTTTTTGTAACCTCACAAAATCATTTCACAATAAAAATTATATAAAGGTGAGGGAATCATTGACTTTCAAATGAAAAAAAAAAAAATAATAATAATAATAATCAAAACGCAATGTTTTGAAAATCTCTCATCTGTTAGGAGTATTTTTCGGATTTTTCTCAAATTACACGCATGAAAAAAAAATTTTGCTAGACTAAATGTAGAGCAACCTTTTTTGGCATGTAAAAGAATATCTGGAAACTGCGAAAAAAATGTTAATATTTATAAGAACGTACATAATTTTTAAATATAAAAATTCCAGTAATATATATTTATAGAAGTATAGTTTTATTTCAGAATTTTTAACGATTTTATAATTTTTCAAGTCATGATGAATTTAGCTTGATACAATTTCTCGATACTTGTTTTAACTATTAGTAGTTTTCAAAGAAATATTTGCAAATTTCTACGATTTTACACTGGCATAGTGTTATTTTTGGGTGATTTCAAAGTTAATCGATTTTTTCTGGAGCTTTGTGTGTTTTTTGATTAATTTTTTGTAAATACACAAGAGTGTATAGTTTTGAAATTCATCATGATTCTATGATATTGATTATATCAGTTTCAAAAGAGTTTCACGTGATTTTATAAGTGTGTTACTCAAGTAATTTCAAAATTTTCATCAATTCTGCATTTTTACGCACTGCTTTAGTCCATCATTCTACATTATATTCCAAAAATGCTTAAGGTTATGTCTAAATATTTTTTTTAATGATAATAATGCTTCTATGGCAGGCCATCACCTAGGCTTTTGATCTTATAATTCAGAATTAATAAATGGGAATCTCATAATTCAACCAGAATAATTGTAAAATCTATAAATTTCAATAGTCATATTTTTCAGAATTTTCAATTTTCTGAAGAACGAAAAACACCAGTAAGACACAAGTCACTTTGAAAATTTAAATTGAACTCATCTGAAGTGTACTCAACAAATCGAATCGTCAAAGCAATTCGTATTTCCAGTCTAACTTCAAGATTAAGCTTTGTAAGTCGTAAAATGAATCGCCTTTGAAATTCTAGAGGGAATATAAAGCTATTTCATGCAGAATCCGCAGAACTTCATTGTTCGCTCTCAACATGTTTTCCATTGTGCTCCTTGAAACCAAACAAGCCGAAAACTTCGAGTAATAGGATAATTAATGCACGCTGTTTTATTTTTCAATTAATGATATGAAGTCACCAATTTTTCAATTATTCTTTATAACTCCATTGGAAAAAAGTTTTCTATAAACCGTTTTTTCCATACAAACTCGTAAAATATAAAAAAGTTTCGTTCCTCAAAAGAAGGATTGGTTTCCTCTCTTCTGGAAAAATTTTATTAGATACGTATTCAACATATACAATATCATAATAATTTGTGAAAATTATTCAGCTATATTTTTTCTTCGTAATTTGTTAATCATTTCAGCAACATCATCAAATATTTAAATAAATCAATACAAAACAACTATTTTTAATTCTTCATGTGTAAATCTTTATGAATTTTTAATTTTACTTCCACATGAATTCTAGTTTTCATTCCCATAAAAGCGTAATTTTTAAGCAACAGTACGCTCGGATGTATTTTTTTTACAAATTTCGCTTTCCACTCATTAAAATGTTCATTGCCCACGACCCGAATTCATAAATTTTCAAGTTCCTAATGCACTTGGACACTTCCCTTATTACACAAGAATTACGCTCAACATTACCCGATCAAGTTGATGAAATACAGCCTCTGCTACGATAACTAACTAATTATTATAATACCTAGATTCCTCGTCTTTATTCGTCAGATTTATCCGTTGAATTTCATGATTTGCGAGATAAAACAAGCTTTGATCAATACGTTGTCACGGCAAGTCAAAGTTTATAATTAACCGTGTGTGTAAGTCAGTTGGCTTCCGCTGAAACTACGTTTTATTCAAAGCCGAAGCCAAGCGATCTAATGCCAAGTTTCATGATGTACCATGAGAAACTTTCTTCATTGTTGAAAGTATTTGTTATGAACAATAACCGCGTATCAAATTTTCTATCGAAAGCAATTATCAACGTTATATTATGTTGAAGAAGAACAGATTTGTTACATTTTAGATTTTAATTACAAACTAAATTTATTCTATAACATTACGAATAATAAATGCGATTATTTTTAAAAATATATTATAACAATGAATTTAATAAACATCAATACATATAAATTAATTTTTGTTTGAAAAAAAATTCGTTTATTTTACAGCGCAGAAATGATGCTACTTAAAAATAAAAATGTTTGGTTCCTTTCTAATTCCATTATTTTGATTAATATTAATTAGCTAATTTATTGCAAATGTATGTATAATTTACATACAAGACTCAATCATAAAATTCTGTTGACACAATAAAAAACAATCGCAAACTCAAAAAATAGATTTTTTCGATGATGTCCTTATACTTTTGCACGATAGTGTACACAAAATATACTATATGAAATTGACTATGTATGTAACTTTTTTTCCTATTTTGGGAACAAAGCTTGCTTAATTCCTCACAGATTCCATCAAACACCTATCTTTTCTTTCCAGCTTTTCCGACTTCCATCCCGTTACTCTTGTTTCACGAATCATCCGGATTCCACTTCGCTTTACATGGATTCTCATGTTTGGTCGATATAATACAAAAGCGCGCTCGGAAGGATGTAACCGTGAGCGATCCGCTTTTCAGGCAGAACTCGCTCGAAGAATTCATGAAATTGTATATTCCAATTATTCCTTTCTCGAGCGAAAAATCGAACGTCCGATTGCACATAAATAATCAGAACTGGTGCGAAATGAACCACGATCAATTTTCCTTGTATAAAAAGAAGGGCCAGAAGAAGTCGGCGCTGTTAATATGTATGAAACCAGAATCAGAATTTCGGAAATCGAACCATCATTCATATAAATATCCGAATCAAATGGAATGCATTAGGAATTTTATAGAATTGATGTAATTTTGTAGTTTATTGCTCTAAAAATTTTGTTGGAGAATTCCGTATGATAAAATTCTACATCCTGAGTTCTAGATTTGTGAAATTTTTGTCCATTAAATTTTCTGTTCCAGCATTGAAATGTCGATTTTCTTATTTATTAATTAAAACTTTATGAATTCACAATTATTCGTAAAAGATTCCATTATCATATAATGTAGGTATACATTATATGATAATGGAATATACTCTTGTATTGTAGAATTTCAAACTCGAGGAGATTTGATTCAATAATTAAGAACTTAAGTATTCCTTATTCTGGGATTGACAAGTTTGAATATTTTTAAATCTCTTAATTATTTTTATAATTATTGATCTAATATGCTATGAATGATTTGTCTGACACTTAAATTTCAAAAATCCTGTTGGATGAATTTTTAACTTATGTTTACTTGAGTTGAGGAGGACCTACTTCTTCATCTTTGAAAGTCTTTTCACGAAAATTCGAAGTTTCGAGTTCTCTATCTTATTGCGTCTATTTCAAAAAATTTCTAGAAAATTTCAAAGTTTTATACCCTACAGTACAAATTTCAAGAATTCGATTATGTATAATTTTAAAATAAATGATCTTATATTATCACATCCCAAAATTCTAGCAGCCAAGCAGCCACAATCGTGGATCTCGGTATTGCAGAATTTGACTTTTTACAATATTCGATCTTAAACTCAAAAAATCTATAATGTCCTATTGTAAAATTCACAAGTCTAAATGTGCAATCTTGATTAATGCAATCTCGATTAATCACTATTCTTGGAATTTAATTTCATTAATACAAAATCCCATAGATAGATAAATTTTGAACTTATAACTCAAGAGTATTTTCTTGCAGAATTTGGATTTTTCGTTTTCTAGAATTCAGAATTCAGGAAAATTATACACAACATGACATTAAAATTGTAAAAGCAGTTGTCAAAAACGTGTGCATCATCCGCATGCACCAAAATAGCGCCATCTATGTAAAAAAGAACAGAAGTTTTCGAGCATGCCCCAAAAGTAAAATTTATTTACTTGTTATTAGTGTTTAGCTTTTTGAAACCCTTATATATTTACATGAGGTTTATACTATATGTATACATATCATATGTCTCCAACTATTCTACAAAATTTTCTAGAATCTAAAATTCAAGTAACGAAAATTTTTCCTCTGAACAGTTAAGAAAAATAATTATTCAGTACGTAATAGATATAAAAAATATTGCATAAATTTATAGGGGAATGTAGGGGATTTCGAACCATAAGGAATGAAGAACAATTGACATATTTGTCATTATTTAACATGCGAACTACGAGTATACGAAATTTCTGTCATCGTATTATTTCAGCTTCATATCATTTTTCCATTAGCAGTAGAACCGATGACACCTAATTTGTGCTTTCTGCGATAACCGACTGAATTTTGAGTTTCCAAAAGTATTTTTTTGTTTTGAAAACTGCATTGGTTTTTTAACATTTTTGCGTAAAACCAAGCCGGTGAATATCTTTAAAATCATTATGTGTGAATATTAATTACAGTCAAAAAAATTTTTTTCTATGAAATTTGGTTCTGTGAGTCATGGGCGGCTATTTTGTAAAACATAGCTTGTGGAGAATATCGAACCACATAGTTTTTGACATTTTTCAAGTAGATTATGTATTTTTTATGCTTTTTAATGGTATTTCATGCAAAATTACAATAAATTATCGAAAAAAAGTAGTTATTAGTAGTTTTTCAATTGTAGCGTATCACATGAAAAACTTCTAAGAAATCTTGATAAAAAACTCATGAAAAACAGTCGTAGATTCTAAATCACAATTGTCATTTAAATTCTGCAACTTAAAAGTTTCATTCTCATTTACCATAAATTAATATTACAAGAATATATACGCGTAGAAGCTGCAAAAGTAAATCCAGCAAAACAACAAAAAACTCGTGCTTCAGTAAAATCAAAGTAGAAGCAGCAAGAGCAACCTACTACTGATGAAGACATGGGTGATGATTCCTGCATCATTTGCGGCGAAAAATTAGCAAAGAAGCAAAACCGAAACAACACGGTTCATTGCAACGAGTGCGATCGAGCTGCTCACTTGCGATGTGTAAACATGACTGGTGGCTTTTTCACATGCAAAAACTGTGACTCCGAATGAACAACATCTATTTTTTCTGTATATTTTTCATTGAAATCTCATGGTTGTTCCGCACAAAGTCATAAATAAATGTTTTACACCAATATTTGTTCAAATTTTCTTAATTGGTAAAGTGGTTCGACATTCCCCACGATTTTTAAAAATGACAAAATCGAACATTTTTGTAAAATCTTCGGAATTTCGGGAAATATTCGAATTTTTAAATTCTGCAACCCCAAAAACGTAGCATTTCGTTTCTAGTTTAACCTCCATTTCTAAACTTTTGAAAAATTTTGATTGCCGAGTGAGTTATGAGTCACAGTAAAAGTGTGGTTCGAGATTCCTTACATTCCCCTACATTTTTTTACCTTTCCGCCCTTCTGACTCAAGCTGAAATTCAAGAAAACTTGAAGTGAAGGTACCGAAGTTCAGAGACAGTTTCATTATAAGAGAAAGTAAAAAAAAAGTTTTGAAACAGAAAAATAAAAATCAAGACTCACTCTCGAGCTGCTTCTTGCTGCGCCAGAGTGTTGCAAATAACCCTGTATTGCTGGTATCTCGAATTCTGTATCCGTGAGATTAGTTCTTTCAGGATTTTCACTCGGTCAGAGCTTACGACTTGTTTGGTCGCCAGAACAATCCTAAAATAATACGATAAATCGGAATAAATATTGTAATTTCTTCTCAGCCAAACCACCAATAATATGATTTTTTTCATCATTCAAAAGTCGAGAAGGTTTCTCGTTACAGAAAAACTCGCAATTTCGTTGTTGAAAAAAAAGTACATATCTCATTCGAGATATTGACGTGACATTACTTTTTTTGAGGCAGAGACAATTCCAGAATCCGTTTGCTCGGAGCATGGGGTCGGACTCGAGGGTAATGTAACGGCACTCTCCTGCGGAAAATCGCCGCTGGCGTAAATCATCCCGGGGAAAAAGGGGGAAAACTAATAAATGATTTGACTTACGTGGGATCGTATTTTTCGCGCACGACGTGCTTAGATAACGCGTCGACGCGTTTGGATGCTCGAGATTTTAGGGCGGCGCGGGAAACCACGAAAGGTCTTTGCTGCGAAATTTCGATTAATCGTCATTTTACGTGGAATGCGGTATGCTGAATGATTTATCAGTCAGCGAATCATTCTTCATTGATTTTCGTGCTGTCAACTCGATCCGAGCACGGATGGAAAATGCGCCAATCAATGCGCGTAATTTCGTTACCCTCGATTGACGAGCGGGCAAAGTTTACATTTGAGCAGTGTCGTAGTTCTGGGCAGGGGGAGGGTGGGGTAGAGAGGGGGGGAGGGAGGCTTGAAGGGTGAGAAACCTTTCAGAGTTGGATTAGAAATTGAAATGTGGGATTAAATTGAAATGTGGGATGATGCGAAATCATCAGGTTGCGGTGGTTTTTCTGGGCTCACATAAAAAAAGTTTTTGGAGCATTCTCAAGTTTTTAGAAATAAGTTTATTTATTTGAAGGTTTTCACTCAGTTAATAATTTTTTTGGTCATTTCTATTTTTAAATAAACTGATTGGATTGGAAAATTTTTTTGAATACGCGATGATTAACGTGAGAGTCATAAATAATATTGATTTCGATTTGATGTTTTTATAATGTACATATCTATTCTGTCATGCAAAAGTCTTGAGACACTCGATTTTTCGTGAATTATAGGTATACAACTGCGTAAATGTTTGGGGAAGCTTTGATTTACATCTAAAAAATAAAAATTCAGAGACCTTATCAATTTGAAATCTGCAATAGTTATAATGAACAAAATAGCAGTAAGTTCATTTAGCTCACATTAAAAAGTTTTCGAAAAACCCAAAAATTTTTTGGTGTAAGATTGTATATTAGGAATGTTTGTTTTGAATAGTTATCTTCGTACTAACTGTTCAAATTTGTAATAAACTGAAAATGGTACGAATGGTAATTATTTTTTGAATGTAACAATCATGTTATAAAAAACAGAATTATGTAAGATTTTAGGATTTGATGTATAGGGATGATTCAATAATAATACTTAATAAGATACTATACCAAAATATCAAATTTTCTATCATAGACATGGAAAAAAAGTTATATTTATCCTGGACTTTCATATCATATGACTATATGCTTTGATGAAAAATAATTTCATATGAAAACCGATATTCAAACTCACTGCGATATCCTGATCAAATTTGAAAATCTAGTAACTGGGAAAACAGACTTTTAAACAGTAAATTTTGCTGAAATGAAATTCCACGTTTCATACATCAAAACCTCAGATTCTTTGGCGTGTAAAAAAAAGACAAAAATTTTCTCTCCGAACATTGTATTGCGATTCAACTACTCCAAAACAAGGATAACACTTATTTTTCACGCCAGTTTCTCCATCTTTCTTTCATGTTACTTTCGATCTCGAAAAAAGTTGCAAAACAAAAAAACTTCCGTAAAAATGTAGAGTTTTTTCACATGAACGATGCAAAAGTATTTTTTTAAACTAAAAAAAATTCCAATTTTCGTCTTGTAATCAATATTGCCAATCCATTTTTTTTTCAAATGTTTTTTTCCGTTTGCTACTAACATGCCAAAAAATTTTCTACCTGCAAACAACGTTCCCGGAAAAATTTTTAACATCGTATTTATTGTGCACTGTAAACAAATATTTAGAATTTTCGCATGAGACCACATGGCTGAATACTCCATACACGCTTCACTGTTTTCAATGTCTGAATTCTCGTAATTTATTGAAAAAAAAAATGATATCACGATATTGTGTTCTCACAAGTGAAATTTTTGGATTTTTAAATCGATACAAATCAACTATTGAATGCAACCTTCACTCAAGGCAAATCAAATTTTGTTGTGCTCCCATTTCATTCCATTTTCACTTATACGAATTGTTCTTCCCTACATTAACTCGAAAAAGATTTTATTAGTTTTATGTAAGACGTTCAGAAATGCTTTCTTCATTTTTTATAAAACTAAATAAAAGAATAAGACTTCAAAATTTTACATTTTCAGGAAATTTAGAGCGAAATAATGCGTTCGGATGAATAAAACTGCGGTAATGCTCCTTTTAAAAAATAACTATGTGGAAAAATAGGTTTCGCAAAAAATCTGGCTACGCAGATAAGCATTCCCAATTGTCACAAAGCTCCACAAATTTACACCCTCTCGAGAAGACGAGAGATTCAGGTATTTCCTTTGAAAACGTTTGAATGGCTTTGAGGAAAAAGCGCTGAACAAAAAGGCGACATGAAATATACAGTGTCACTCACGGTGATATGAATGTCCCGTTTTTGTAACCTCCTCTTATTAGGCTGGGCAAGCAAATCTGTGTACTGCTTGCGCGACAAGTGTCGCATTGCATATTTGATTCTCTTAAGACTCATTTTTTCCATTCTCTGTGATATGGGGAGCGACGTTGAGAAATTGAAAATCGTGTGCTTGCGCGGAAATGCTTTCAAATTAAAAATTCAATGCGTCGTTCAACGGAGCAGAACACAGAAATGAATCACAGGATGAAGAAAATCATGAACGATTGTGCATTTAGTGGATAATTTTATGACAACATTTTACGTGAACGCGACTTAAAAATTTTGACTGTCGTTTGTTTTTCGCTTTTCATACGAATTATTGATGGTTATCAAAGAATTCAGACGAATAGTCCAATTTTCGGCTATTTTTTATGATACTCAATTTTCAGAAAAAAATTCGTTTATTTTGTGGAATAATTTTTTATTTATTGAATTAACCAAACATAAATTTTTCGTCATTTTTGTATGATGTTTAATTAAATTATGCAACACTAAGTTATGAATTACTCAAAACCTGTGATACTATTGATTTATTTTTACTTTCCAGATTATGAAGGATCGAATGGAAGCTGCAATTTTTACTCATATCATTTTCGTGACTAGCAAGAAACGCGCAAGAGAAATCCCAACTCTTTTTATGAATTTTTCCTTTTCCTTATTCGGCAAGACTTGTTTGAAAAATTGCGAATTCAGCGAAGCTTAACAATATATATATGTAATGCTTTGAAGTCCGTGAAATGTATTCCTCGAATGTTATTTTCACGATGTTTACTCCATTGCCGACGTTTTTGTGCATTTCATTTATGGAGACGGTTTCCCAAAGAAAATTTCAATCATAGCATTTCTCGTCTCCTGAAATGTACGCGGAAACGTTTACATAAAAAAAATACGGAATTTGAAGATAATTAAAAGTTTTACTTTTGAAATTAAATTTTTCATGAAAAAGAGTATTTTTCGCGTTACTGAAATATTATATTTGTTCTGAAGATCAAAGTTTTTTAAAAGCATTTTTAGTTTTTATTTTGTTTGTGAACTTCCTATATCTACATTTTCGTAATCATGTCTCAAAGCTCTTCCTTTTCAAAGAAAATTTTTCTCGTGCATTGTTTTAATATGCAAAGTTGCTGTTTCACTTTGTTTTACTTTGTTCCTCACGTGCCATTGGCATATTGCCTTGTTTGATCATTAGAAACTACGCTTCGAATCTTCTCTGGCTTCTCGTTGACACGACATCATATCGTTTGTGTTCATCTGACGTGCAACAACCATCTCATTTCCATAATCAAAAAGCTCGTTGTTTTCATCACCCCAGCATTACGTAATGTGAGAACTTTGCTAAATCTTAATAATCAAAGCCACTTGAATCATTCTACGTGATTAACGAAGTTTCGGAATTTTCCTGATTTGAACAAAATAATAATTATCATAATGTTTAATATTTCGATTTAAATTCTGAAATTTTGGTATTGGATTTTGAATTTCTAGAGTTTTGGAAAAAATTGAGTAATGTCATAGAAAAATATTATTTTTTGGATGTGCTAAAAAACTTGATATTTTAAGTTCAATATATTGGGGAAACTCTGGTTTCTCATATTCAGTCATGAGAAATCCAAAATACCGAAAAATTCTGAAATTGGATACTTTCAAACTTTAGGTTTCATATTATCTCTTCAGGATTGCTCTTAAATTGAATATTTTTTTTTTAGGAAAATTCTCAAACTGTGTACAGTGTTCAAATAGTGGAATAATTCAACTCCTGTTTCTATACAAGGGTAGCTCTGAACATGACTTAATGAAAAAAATGAAAAAAAAAAAACTTCAGTCAATCAGCGGGAAAAAAAAGAAAATATCTTTGGCAACATAGGATTGACGTAAAATCGATGTTACTGTTTTCCAGAATCAGGCGGTGATTTTGAAGCCTAGCATTGTTTCGTCAAAAACCCAGACTTGTTTCAGAGATATATTGAATTCAAGAGTGAACTAAAAGCTTTTGATTGATCTGGGTCAAATTTTGAAAACTCTAAAAGTTTAGGATTTTTTCTTCAATGGTAAACGAATAATATGTAAGGTCTTAGCAAATGGATTGAAAAGTTAAGATACTTACATTATGGAAAAAATTCGTTAATTATTATTATTATTTACATTAACTACAGTGAACTTATATCAAGCAAGAGAGTATGTTAGAATATTAGTATGTCATTTGAATTATCGAGGATGTCCCTCATGAAAAATTTTGCAAGATTAAAAGTTATCCTATTTACGGAAAGTTTTCCAACGAAGAGATTGAAAATACAGACTGAAAGATTGTTATTTTTGTAAATTTGTTCATATTTTGAGATTCGAATCATGTTTTAACTGACGTCCTAAGATTTTTACAAATAAAAATATTGAGAAATGATAAATAAATTTCCTGAATTTGACATCACGGTTTCGAACAAATTCAAATTAAGTAAGATTTGCAGTGATGAATAAATAGGGGAAAGTAGGGAATTGTGGGCCACATTTTTATTTTTCCAGATATATTGAACAAAAATAAAAATTTTTTTAAACATTAAAAAGGTATTCTATTTTTCATATGAAAAGGTTAATGTAGTTTTTTGTTTTTTTGTTTTTTAATTTTTTTTTCACAAAATTTGGTGGATAATAAAAAGTTAATGTTTTTGAGATTGTAAAAATTGTTGGGGAATTGCGGGCCACAGCCTAAATTAAGTCAATACTCAAAAATTTCTTTGCAAAAACTTTATTAAAAGATTCGAAATGACAAATGAATTGTTAATCATTAAAAAAAGAAAAAAAATTCTTGCCACTGTCACTCACATATACAATTTGGGCATGTGAACGTATTGGCAGAGGTAAGGACACATTTTGTATGGACACAATAATAAATTAAAAAATATGGACATATAAAATAATCACAAAAAAATATGGACACAATATGGTCACATAATAAATACACAATAAAAAAATTGGTATGTATGTCAAAAATGTCGAAACACCGGTGGCCCACAGAAAGTGGTCCATGATTCCCCACAAGCTATGTTTTGACATATGGTGGCTTGATTATAACTCGAAAAAATTTGATGCGAAATTCTTTTTGTATATTGAAATGCCAAGGTACAACGATAATTGTCAGACCATTTACCTGAGTTGATTCGTAACGATGTGTTGGAAATTGATGCACGAGAACAATACAAATAAATTCTTAGAGAAATTTTTTTTGAGGTTAGTATTG
>JAPYZL010163985.1:0-10363 GCA_030522825.1 Platygaster orseoliae
TCAAAAACTCGTTTGAATCGCGATCACCTGTGACATTGAAAACAAGATACTTTTCTCCTTTGCATCTGCCTATCGCATCTCGAAACCAGGTTACGCAACCTTTGATACTCTCACTCGTATGTGCTCCGTCCAGATAAAAATCCGCTATCTTCCCACTATAGTACTGTGATCTACCAGGCCACCTACATTCTGATATCGCAGCTTCAACATTTTCGAAAAAGCCAGAAGAATTTCCCAGCTGGCTCCCGTCGAAAATCTTATTCATCTGATACCTTTTCCTGTTTATCCCCGGATCCGTCATCCAATGACGCGCCAATTCGATGGCCAGAGAAGCGTTGAAGAACTGAATGCTACTTCGTATACCCAAAGTTGGAAGCCCATTTTTCCAGGGATAGTCTTCCAGCCTCGGTACGATTACCAATTCGCAGTTTTTCTCACGCGATTTGTCTTCCAAGACTTTCATTGCTTCTTCAGGTTGAGGCACCGTGAAAGCTGGCGCGTTTTGTTTGAAGATCCCCGCTTTGTTGTAGGCTATTTCTGTCAAGGTGTTGCCGAGGATGGCAGTGTGTTCGAGCCCCAAGCTCGTGACACCTGTGCAAACTGGGTTTTGCAGCACGTTCGTACAATCGTCCTCGCCCCCGATGCCGACCTCGATTATGGAGACGTCGAGGTCGCTTTCGAGGAACAAATGGAACATCATTATAGTGAGGAATTTGAAGTACTGGGGCATGTCTTTTTCGTGTTCTCTTCGCTCGTGCAGGATTTTGTAGACTTTCCAGAAGTAGTTGGTGAAGATGGTTTCGTTGATGGGCTGACCGTTAATGCGAAAACGTTCGCGGGCGCTCACGAGATGAGGCGAGCTGAAGAACCCGGTTCGGTATCCGTGCTTTCGGAGAATGGATTCGACAAAGGCGCATGTCGATCCTTTGCCTTTGGTGCCCGATACGTGGATCACAGATAGCTGATTTAGTTGGACGCATGTCAGGCCGGAACTAGAAATGGAAGAATTGGTTGGGGGTTGTGCTGAAAGTTCGGGCCTTATACTAGTATAAGGATGAGTATCGGAAGTATAAAGACTTCATATCGCGATAACAATAGTTATGTGTATATCTAGGTGCTAAAGTATGACGTTTTGCAGCGGGACCAATGTTTTCGAAACTAGGATAAAATATGGGTGTCGCCATCTAGTTTTTTATATCGAAACCATTGACAAAGAGACGAAAAAATTTCAGCTTGATATGGGCAATGTGTAAAACGCCTGCGCAGGTCACGTGATCGAGTCACGTGACTTGTGCGGGCGTTTTACGCGTTGCCCATTTTAATGTGAAATTTTTCCGTTACTGTGCATGAGGTAAAAAACTTGCTGGTGGTTGAGATATAAAAAAAATTTCGTTAGGACAATAAATAAATAAATATTGATTTCTTGGAGCCAAGGTTTAAAAATTTTTATGTATAAAAGTTTTAAACAACTCGACTTTACATTTTATTGTAAAGTACTTTATAATTTATACCTTGCAATTTATTGAAAAACTAATTATCATTATTTTCTTCCAATGTAATTACTAGTATTACCAAAATTTTTATTTAAATTTAAATTGTTTCTATAAACAAGTATATAAAATTCATTGTAGTTGACAACTTTTTTTTTAATCTGGAAAATAAGTTACTGAATTAATTATGAATTTATAATAGCATATTGTAGTTTCATTAGACTCGAGAACTGATCATTCAAAGAATCACACAATAATGATAAAATCGTATGCATTAAAAAAATTTTCCATTAGATTCTAAATTTCAATAATATTTTCTACCGTAATAAGTATTTTTTGGTGTCTTCTCGAGATGAGATTCGGGGTGATTTCAGCATTTCCTTTATTGTAGCTGCATTACTTTGCAAAGAATTTAAAGTTTCGATGGTTTCCTAAAAAAAGAATTAATTGTATTTTTGAAAAGTTTGTAAAAAAAGGAAAAACTCACTTGGTAATTATAATTTATGCTCCTTTTTCCTTGCACGTCTATCGCCTGGTTAAACATCTTGGTGACTGAGAAAAAGAACGTAAATTTTTCATGAAGCACAACATATAATGTTGATTTTTTTTTTGGTCAAAGGTTAACGATAAAGTAGATAAAGTGACTTGATCCAAAGCATGAAGTAGAAAAAAACTAGTTTAAACCAGATAGCTGGGCGATATTTTTCCTATTTATTGATTGAGATGACATAACGTTTTTTACGACTTCAGTGGGGAATAATAAAAAGCATCTCATGGAACATAAATTAGTAGAAGATGAAAACTTAAAAAATGAAGAAGGTTTATAAAATTTAATTTCAATTTTTATATAAATTTTACTAAAGTTTTATAATATTAATTTGCACGAAAATCCAATAACATTTCTCGGTTTTCCAGCATTTTGAAAAAATCAAAAAATGAAAGAGTTTAAAAATTTCATATCGAAATTGTCAATTTCATTTTTAATTAAAAATTTTTAATTCTTTTGTGAATATATACATAAGTACCATGAAAATGATAATTTTTTGCAGAAATATTTTTACATTAAACGTAAAAACTAGATTAAGAAAAAAATTTCGTTTAAGAATAAATGATCCTGAACATGTTGATTTCAGGAATTGAATGAATATTTTTATGAAATAAGTGCTAGAAATTACTGATTTTGATGGCTTTAATTTAGAAAGAGAAGATTATGATTTAATTAAAATTTGTATTAAAAATGAGAAACATTAAACAATGCTCACAAATTTCAAATATCAATATTTTTTGAAATAAAAATTATTTAATTTTGGTTTTGAAAATGACCCGAAAAAAAAGATTTTGGACAAAGAACCCTTTCAGTTAAAAAAATTAAATTTTAAAGATGAAATAGACAAATTAGCTGTTTAAAACCAAAGTTGCTTAATTTTAAAATGTAAAAAATTACCAAGTAAAGAAATTTTTTAAACTAACAATAAAATTTGATATGGAAATCTAACTTTGTAAAAATTGAAATATTTATCCAAAAATTTTCTAAATTTATCACATTTTTTAATTCAAAATTCATAACAAGTTTTTCAAAATAAAATTTAAATACAAGTTCTCAAAAAGATGTATGTAAAATAAAAAATTTTTTTTAAAAATATTACTTATAAATTTGTTTAAATACAAAAAATTTTACAATTTTTTAACTGTCTAATTTCATATACTGGATTTTAATAAAAAAAATCAAGTTAAGTATTAAATATAAGAAAATTTAAAAAATGCATGACAAATTTTTAAAGTTGTATAATTCAACCCATATAAACAAGAAAATCATCTAAGTAAAACTAGAAAATTCAAAATTTCATGGTCGTAAGATATTTTTGAAAAACTCCACACAAAAATTTATCATTCGTACGCCCCCGATATCTTTTTAGAGGCAAACAAATTTTTCAAAGGTTAGAGAAATTTTAAAAGCTAAATTTTCCCATCAACATTATTAACATTATTATTCGAAATTAAAATTGAAAAATTCAATACCTGAGGTAAAAGTTTTTAATCGCAGAATTGCAATCATTTCTTCATAGGAATCGAAATTAATAATATTTTTCTAATTTCACATTATATATAAAAATTCTCATATTGTAATAATACGAAAAAAAAGCCTAACTATTAAAAAAAACTGGTAAAGATTTTAAACAGTTATCCATAATACACAATAATAAGCAATTTCAAACAGATTTGCAAGTAAGTATTACAATATGTTGACAAGATAACAACGAAAACCACGTGCTACGTGCCGGACGTGCCAACTACCAACATCATAACGATCACAACCAATCACAACATTCGTTAGCATTTTTTTTTTATAACTAAAAAACTCTAAAAACTGTATTTACTTCGCCAGAAAAAAAGCAATTATTAGGTGATTTTCAATTCTTATAATTACAAATTATAAAATCCATTGTCATGAGTCAAATACTTCATTGAAATGAACCAAAACGCAAAAAATCCTATTTGACAAAATATTCAAATTCAAATTTCGGCGTTTAAAATGGCCGTTCCCATTAAAACAATACGGCCGCACTCAGTCGGGTCTGCAAATCCTCTTTAGGATTTGTAATTTTTGTATACACGATATATTATTTGTATATGAATAAATCGAATTGATGAAAAATAAACCAAAATTACTAAAGAACTGCATAGTTTAATGTTTTAACATATTTCCTGAAAATAAGCGAATAATATTGCGAATTGTCTACCCTCTCTTTTCAGTTTGAATATGAGTAAGAGAGAAAGAGAGATACCCAGGAGGAAATAAAGAAATGAGCCTGTCCTTGTCTTGCTCTTTTCTACGCGCTAGCACCTAAAGTTTTATTTGCATATTCCGGTCGATGAAATATAAATATACTAAAGTTTGCTAAAATTCAGTGATAACGACATGCATACGATCGCATAGAATCGCACAATACAAGTTGCAAGTAATGATAAAAGGCTTGACAAGAGATTTAGAAACCGCGACGAAGTGGCAAATACAGAAGGCGATTTGACATTAACACGAGTGCTGTAAAGTGTTGTTAATAAGTGTAATTATTTGTTCGAAAATGGCGGATATAAGTACTACGCGCAAAATGTCTTTCGGGATCAACGGGAAGCTCAATGGGCTCGAGGGAAAAACTCCTTTCCTGATCGGAGTTTCAGGAGGCACCGCTAGCGGCAAAGTATGCGTTTTAGCCTTTGACTTTTGATCATAACGAGAGTTTTTGGTTTTAACTTGTTTTTGCACCATTTCGCGAATTTTGTAAATGACAAAGTAGTCTTGAAACTTTTGGTTATACTTATTATTTGTCCTTGACATTTGGGCATGTTGGGTCATTGATTTTTTATAGGGTTATCGAACATGCCATTTTAAAATGTAATTTTTTGACCTTGTGCTAATTTCACAAGTTTTCTTATTTTTACTAGCTTACAGAAAATAATATAAAAGTATTACAGGTGTAAATGACTGTTTTAGATAGTGTACTTTGTATTGTAAGCATTTTGTAATTTTCAAGTTTCCAAGAATTATTGAAGGAAAAAATGTTTTTGAATGTATGATTTTTCGGTTTGTTTTGTTTACAAAAATTAATTCAAAGCTGCAAAACTATTGAATTTGAAACCTCGTATTTGCAGTTTCTTAATTCTCAAAATATTTAAAAAATAATAAATATTTTGAAAATATTAAAAATTAATATTTGATATTTTTTTTTAAATGAAACTAAAAACTCTTGTTAGATTTAAAATATTAACAAATTTGTAAGTTTGATTTCTAAGGTCAGATAATTGACTTTTCGAGTTTAGGTTTATCAGTCACTGAAATATGAAATATCTGAAACTTCAATTTTTAACTCGTAAGTCTAAAGATCTAAAAACTATAATTTCCAGGAATATATTAGTAAAAATTAAAAATTTTGTCAGATATAACTTGTATCTTATGAATTTTCGTAATCTTGGATAGAAAATGTTTGCATCTCGAAATGCAAAATTGAAGATTCCTCATTTCTAAATCTTTGAATTTTCAATTTAATTTCTCACATTGTACATAAGATGTACTTCAGTAATGTTACGCCAATAATTTTCAATAAGGTAACTAGATATACCTTTTATCAATAACTTTTTAACCCTTTTTTGCTAATTTCCAATTTTTCTTATGTTTACTACCTTACAGAAAATAATATAAAAGTATATCTGTTTATTATGTTTTATTGTAAAAATATTATTATAATTGTAAAATATTTAATTTTAAAATATTAATTTACATGTTATTAAAAAATATTATTATATTGTGAAAATTACTATTTTAGATAGTGTACTCTATTATAATAATTCTGTAATTTTCAAGTTTCCACAAATTATATAACATAAAAATATTTTTGAATGTATAATTTTTCAGTTTGTTTTGTTTCCCAAAATCTAATTCAAAGCTGCAAAACTATTTAATTTCAAATCTCACACTTGCAGTTTCTTAATTCTCAAAACATATTTTAATAAAATATATTTTATAATATATTTATGTATAGATATATTTTTTTTATATGAAATATTACAAAAATTACAATATATACAAATATGTAAATATTACAAATATTACAATATACAAAAAATTTTTTAAAAGAAACTAAAAATTCTTGTTAAATTTTAAATATTTATTCACAAATTTGTAAGTTTGATTTCTAAGGTCAGATAATTGACTTTTCGAATTTGGGTTTATCAGTCATTGAAAAACAAAATAGCTGAAACTTCAATTTTAAACTCATAAGTTTAAAGATATAAAAACTATAAATTCCAGAGACATATTCTTAAAAATTTTCTGAATCTTTGAATTTGCAATTTGATTTCCACATTTTACATAAGATGTGTTTCGTTTATATTCCACCATTTATTTTCCATAACGTGACTGAAAATTCCTTTTATAAATAAATTTTTGACCTACTTGCCCTAGTGTCCTTCATTTTTCGTAAAATTCCACAAATTTTCTTATTTTCACTATCTTATAGAAAAAGAAAGTATGAAAATAACAATGTTTTACACAGTTAACTCTACATTGCAACTATCGTGTAATTTTAAAATTTTTCATGATTTACAGAAGTGGGAAATATTTTTGTGTCTAGAATATTTTAGTTTCTTGTTATTCCTAACATTTATTTTGATAATTGCAAGACTATTTAACTCAAAACCCTATATTTACAGTTTTTTTATTTTTAAACTTCATATTTGTTCAAACTTGTAGTAAATTTTTTAAATTGTTCTCTTTGATTTTTTAGTCATTAAAATCAAAGAAAATTTAAAACTGCAATTCACATTTATGAATTACTCGATTGACTTACCTTTTTTATTTCAAAGTTTAAAAAATGTTCCTTCCTCAAGTCAAACTCAACATTCTTTAACTCATATTTCATGAAATTCGAGTGTACAAATTCGTTAAATTTTCCAACATTAATGAAACATTCAAAACTTTTCCTGTATAATAAAACCTCAAGAAATCATGATATTAAAAAATCATGTGTCTAAAGTTCCAAACGTTTAAAAAATAAACGAAGTTTTGAAAAAACTGGTTTTTCATTTTGAACTAAGATAAAATAGAGAAATGATCGGTAACGTTGGCTAATATTTGTTAAATATTTATAAATAATTATTTTTTGAAATACGAAGAGAAATAGAAACGATTTTTATCATTTCGTTTTTTTTTTATTGTTTGGAATTTCAGAAATATAAAAAATCAAATATTCCAAAGACCATTAAATATTTATATTTATATGAATAAAATATTTAATCTAATTTTTTGTTTTTTCCTTCTTTTTTTTCAGTCAACAGTTTGCAAACGTATAATGGAAAAGCTTGGTCAAGTGGACATGGATCATATGCAGAGACAAGTAGTTTGCATATCCCAAGACAGCTTTTACAAGGATTTGACGCCTGCAGAAAAAGTCAAAGCAGAGAAGGGACAATACAACTTCGATCATCCAGATGCTTTTGATGACGAGTTGATCCTTCACACACTACAAGATATCCTAGCTGGAGTCAAATGCGAAATTCCAGCATATGATTACAGGACAAACAGCATGTAAGTTGACATTCAAATAGTTTAATTAACAATTTTTCAATAACCTTCACATAAAAAAATCCTTGGAGTCAATAATTTTATTTCTTCGTATCAAATAATAATTGCTATAAATAATTCAAGGTTTTCATGATGCGTCATCACTTATTAATACTATTAAGAATTATTTTAATTGTATTGAAAATTATTCATTAGTATTTATTATTTGATACAAACAAGTATGATGTATAATTGGCAGTTGTCAATTTAAAAAGTTTACTTACATGCATAAATTAGTAATCTCCATTATTTTTAAAAAATATTTTTATGAAAATATCTTAGAAATATTGAAGATTTTATACATTTGTTTTTGTAAACATTTTTTTACTTGTTTTACATGTATACAATATATACGTTGTTTACAGTTTGTTTACAGATTTTCATGTATAAAGTTGTTTTCAGTGTTATTTAAAGGATGTACGTTTATTTTGGTGTGTATATAGCGATGAACCTGAAAACAAATTTATTTTTGTCAGACAGTTATGTGTATGAAAATAAAAACATATTTTTTGGCATTTTTAGCTGTCAGAGCTGATCTCAAAATATCGTGATTTTTTTTCAATTTCTTCTTTGCACTTTTTTCTTATCTGACTAATAATCATTTTGAAAACAGTCCGTGAAAATATGTATGAAGAAGTTTGTTGAAAATTGCAGTTGGTTTTAAAGCTTATATTACATAAGCGTGAAATAAAACAAGATAAAAAATGGTTCGAGAATTATATAAGTAATAATAGACTTTATTAGTTGATATTTTTGTATTTTAATTCATTTTTTGATACACTTGACTAGAATAAATAAATGTTGACTTATCAATAGAAAAATAAAAATTTGTGTATTAAAATTTGATAAGTGTAAAATTATTCTATTTCTTATAAATAATATAGACACTAAAAAAATGAATAAAATGCAGAAAAGATGAAAATATTTGTAAAAATATTGTAAAATATTATAACAATGAAAAATATTTCTTATGTATAGAAAAATACATCCAATCAATTATGCAGAACCATAATTTTTCTTTGGTCATGTAATTATTTATATTATAAATAATAAATTATTTAATAATGAATTTAAATTAATAAAAAAACAATAATAATAGAATAATTGAAATTTTGTAATTAATTTGAATTTGATAATTTAAATAACTATATTCATTAAATAAAATGAATAAATATTAATTAATTAAATCATAAAAATAAATATTAATTAATTAAATAATAATAAATAAAAATTATGATTTAAAATTTAAAATTATTGGTTGAAATCTACTTACGTTGATCAAAAAATTTCGTATTCATCGTCATGTTTGTGATTCTTCAATTTGGAGTTCCAACCTGACATTTTGTTTGAAACTTTTCGCCACAATTTATGTATTTGATTTAAAAATTCAACACAATCGACAACATCTTCAGAGGTGCTGTTGATTTTTCGTGTAAATGGATAAGCTATTGTTTCTTCAAAATGCAAACAAAGGCCTAAAAGTAGGAAAATTAATGTATAATTTGATTTGGCAATCATTTCCAACCGATTCTCAACTCCGAAGAAATAATGTACCGAGTTTTAATAACGGAATAAACGTGAGTGATCTTGTTTCATTTTGTAACTCGAATATATGCGATTTTACTGATCTTCGTTTGAAAAAATACAGTATTATTGAATTTTTCGACGCGAGTTGTGACATTGTTTGCGAAAGATTTCGCGTGATGGTTTCCAAACTCTTTTACGAAAATAATATTTTTTGTAATAAGGAAGGATTGTTGGAAAGAAAAAATATTAATAAATGAGTAATTAATCTGCATATTTGCAGCGAAAAGAAAAAATTGGTAAATATGGTAATTTTGTTTTATATTTTAGTAAATAAATTTTTGTATTTCATTTTTTTTTTTATTAAAAAATTTAAAGAAAAAATTTTTTTTTTAATGGCAAAATTCTCAGAAGAATCAAACATTTTTCATAAGAACTTCGTTTTTTATAAAATCAACCTTCAGAAATTCTTATAAAAAAGTATTTCTTATGGAAATTATAAAAATATAATACTCAATTTATATTTATTATTATTATTAATACATACATATGTCTTAAAATTTGTTTGTTTGTTTGTTTGTTTGTTTTTTTTCATGCAACTTCCCAATTGCTATGAAAATGAAATTTAAACAAAGAAAAAAATACTTGGTTACATATATTAATTCCTCATTTCATATAGTGACATAACAATTTCCTGCATGCAACAAATTGCTTTTATTGTTACAGATTGAAAGATCAAACAACAACAATTTATCCTGCTGATGTTGTTTTGTTTGAAGGGATTTTGGTATTCTATTTTCCATCCATCAGAGATTTGTTTCATATGAAACTATTTGTTGATACCGATCCTGACCTTCGCTTAGCCAGAAGAGGTAATATTTTAAAAACATTTTCATTGAATTTTTTTAAGTTTTTCAAATTAGGTAATTTTTTTTGAACTAATAGCAATATTACGAATGGAAATTTTGGTATTTTGAATGCATACATTTTTTTTTTCACTGAATACATTAATTTTTGTTTGTACACTTATTCAATCAATAAAAAATTAACTCAGGAACAAAAATCCAAATCTTCCAGAAAAAATTGTATTTTAAAACAAGGGACGTAGTATTCGATTGTTCAGTATTTTTTTTAAATGAGCCCCTGGATGCAATAACTCGCCGAGCGCTCGAAAACGGGAAAAAGTATTGTCCGCGCGGTGACATTCAGAGTCAAAATCAAAAGTCCGAAA
>JAPYZL010164006.1:0-13812 GCA_030522825.1 Platygaster orseoliae
TTTTGCAAAAAGTGGTAAAGGACTTTTCGACTCGAAATTGAAAAAGGAATTCAGGATTTTTTTTTTATCGCGGACTTTGGGACACCCTGTATATATATGACACGATTTAAGAAAATCTACCTTAGGGTACCGATCGTTAAGGCACATTATCTGTCTTATCTGTCTTGAAGGCATCGGAAAATAGGCCTAAACAATTTGTACCCTAAGATATCTTTTCTCAAATCGCGTCACATATTTATATATTATATATTATATCCATTTATATTCTTATGTTTATATATTTACAATGGGCATATTTATATATTTATAATATTTTATTCAATCGTTTCTTATGGTAAATATATATATAAATTATTATTATAATATTGTGTCAAGACTACAGTATGGAAAAAGTAAAACAATATAGAACAAAATATAACAATATAACAAAAAAATATAAACAGTGCAAGTTTGGTGCTTTATTTTCCTGCCTCCTAGATCCCCTTTAACCGCGCCGCTGAGACTTGCCCAATGTTCTCGTTTGTCAACCTCTAGGCGCAAAAACTATTCCCCTGATTCCCCCACGCATGCTAAAAAGAACGCTACAAATCATAGCAAACATTCATCGTCACGTACCTTATGGCGGCCGCGTCCAAAAAAAATCTATGGGCTTGCTGTAGAGAATACGATGAATCTCTTGGTAATTTTAAAGTTGTTTTGTATTTCACAATTTCACTAACAACATCACACGCGAATTTCGCGGTTTTCGTTTTGCTCCAAGGGCACAACAAAACATGCGCTTCTCTTTGTCACGATTCTCGAACTGTATCGAACTACATGTTTGGCAACATCGACAAAGGATCGTTCGGGATGAATTGGCGTACTTTGGGCTTCTTTGTTAAAGTAGGGAAAATCAAAACCGTTTATATCGGAAGCATAGTAATACTGTCTCTAAACGCTCCGCTACGCATAATTAAATGTTTTCAAATTAGTTATAAAAATATTGTTTCCCGAATTTTTCTGAAAATTGATAAGCATAGGTCAATTTTTTGCGTCGAAAATTACCGTTTCCCAGACAATGACGAGTAGTGATTTTACAAAAGCACTTTCGCAGAATTTTCTTGAAAAATACTGACAATACATTCCATGTAATGTTCCTATAACACGACATTATTTTGTAATCTGATGACGTGAAAAATGATCCGAAACGAAAACTCATGCGAAAACATGCGAAAACAATTATTGTGACAATCTCAAGTGAACGAATGCTAGAATCCAACATGGCGGACTTCTCGCCGTCACTATCACTTCCAAAATTCACTGCGCGTGTTGCGTCATTTGCCTGGAAAACGATAATTTTTTACGCAAAAAATTAACCCTAAATAAACAATTTTCGTAAAAAAATTCAAGGAAAAATAAAATACACGTCAACTTTTGAAAATTGACAAGGAAACTACTATTATAATATTTTGTCAATTAATGTTCATTTTATAAGAAGAAACCCATGAAGAAAATTATGATTTAAAAAATATAGAAAGTTTTGAATTATATTTCAAAATGAGATATATGTTCGGAAATGAAAGTAAGAACTCAAAAAAGTGGCACGATGAGTCACTGAAACATATGTAATAATAAAATACATGTATTATATTTTGCAACCTAAATAGCAATTTAATTATTTTCTATGATCTATATAGCTATAAAAGTGAAAATTTTTTTTCCTTAGTGAAAAATGTTGTGAAGTATATTGATTATCTAATGTTGTTTTGCATTTACATATTTATATAACGTAAAATTTTTAGACCCTGGAAATAGTATTTTTTTCTAAACTCTCTTAAACATATTTCTGCAAAAAGAAGTACTGCAAATACTGCGATCGGCAGTAAATTTTTTAACAATAATTACTAAAATTCCCATGTAAACATATTTTCATTGACTATACAGTTAAAAGGTGGATTCTAAAACTTGTTTGCCTAGAAGTTGAAAGACTCTTCGTTCACATATATATTTTTTTCGGTTTGAGTGAAAATTGTTGTAATTTTCACAAGAAACATGGATTATAAATGTCTTTTTTTTTGTTCTGAAATCATTATCTAATCCTCATTCCGGTGTAATTCAAAACACATATTCAGCTGAAAATTGTGACAGTGAGGTGGTGTAAGACGTAGTGAAAATGAAATCAACCTACAAAAGTTCAGAAAAACTACACTTTCGTTACATACCCTAAATAAAAGATTGTTGTGTTTAGCCAAAATAACTAAAACTATAAACTAAAATATAAATCAATAAGCAAATCGTATGAATAATCACTCTTAGGGTAACCCTGACTCAACCTCACAGTAAGAGCATGTACATTGGATAAAAATTTAACCGATTTCTGGATAAAATTATCATTTATAACAATGGAACATTTCGTCCCACATTGAAGACCTTCTCAACAAAAATTTCAAAAAAACAAAAAATTTAATTCATCACTACAATGACGAATACGATCTCTTGATCCAGTTGCAAAAATTTACCTTGAAATTTAAATGGTCAATGTTCTAATCAGTCATTGAGAAGGTGTTCAATGTAGAACGAAACGTTGAATTCTAATAAATATAAGTTTTATCAAGTAATTAACTGAATTTTTATTCATGTACTAATTGATTTGAATTACAGAAGACAAATTAAAATTCACTGAGATATAACTTCCAGTAAGAGCTATGATATACAGTTTTCCATCTTTGTTGTTCTACTTCACGCAGAAGACTACAAAACCACGATAAATCAAGGCGAACCCGTAATTTATACGTGAATGCCAGTAATTAATTGATCGAGACATCCACTGATTGAAGACTTAACGTTTTAATGTTCCACCGAACCAAGTTGCAACTTTTACGAACTATAGCCTTCATCGTCGGAGCGTGGTTCTACGCTTTCCTGCTCGTCAAATGACAGTATTGTGCTGCCTCCGCTTTGATTACTACATTGTGCGCAGAAGGGTTCTATAGACACGCTGCTACTTTACGATCTTAAGCCTCACTCAGCAAGAACGCAATCTTAGCACACGAACGTCGTTGACTTTGCGCACGCTACACATAATCACGAGCATTTCTCGTAAATGCGAGATTAAAGAAATTTCGTCAAGAGCACAGCTTGATTTTGATATACTCGTCGCGAACCCGAGCAACTTGCAAAGGAAACGCTTCAAGTTGAAAAATCATGAACGTTTCAACGAACGTGGTGAAATTCGAGATTGAAGAGCTTTTTATTTTCTGGGAAAATTTTCTCATCCACGGTTTGAGCGATGGAAATGTTTTACCTGAGGCGAGTTTCATTTGGCTGAACACGAAGACTATACGGTTAAATATTGAACGGGTTGGTAAAATGTGATAGAAGAGAGTTGCAATTTATAGCGAATTAATTGTACAAAAAGGATGAAACGCTGGTGTCGCTGTAACTGACAGTATTGAGAAGAGGAATTCTGTTCGAACGAATTTGATAAACCGCAAAAAAACGGTTTCCGTATGATTGGACACGTATAATAAACCGTTGGACGGAACATGGGAGTTCCATTACCGAGTTTCTTATGATTGAAAAATTGATTTTTTGCGTATAGATATACGTAGCCAGTGTATGAATTTTTTCATGAGATTCACTGAATCCTGATAGTTTTCTAGTTAACGGTTTTGCTCTAACGATTCAGCATTTGTGGAGCAAAAAATTTTTTTAACTTAAAATTCAGCCTGAATGAAATAATGAAAAGAAAAATGAGTAAAAACCTAATTTTATTATGAAAATCAGAATAGAAGCATTTAAATATATCGTCGGTCATTTATTCAGAATGTTGATAATTCTTTTTCAGATTATAACTAAAAAATTAGAAATAATATTAATTTCTCAGTTTTTTCCAGGCGCGTAGGCGGGTAATTTAATTTTTTTTTAAACCTTCCAGAAATTTTCTCTTGTCTACGCCTCTGGTCTTTTTTACTATAAAATTTGATTATCAAGCATTTTCAACAAAAAATATTTACCGGTCTATAACATACATAAAAAAAAGAATTTAACCAAATCGAAAATTGATATTATCTAGAACAGGCTGATTTTTTTTTAAATCCGCAATTTTGTTTAAATTCCGTTTACCTTTCAAGTCGTAGACGCAATTTGCTCTAATCTTTCACTTCCTTTGTGTTGAAGGACAGATAGAAGCGTGTCAAAGATAAGAAAGAGTTGATTCCAGAAATGCGACCAGCATTGTTGACGGTGATGAACGAGATCGATAAGAAACGTTGTGTCGAAAAACTCTTTTGATTCGATATAAACTTCTCTCTCCCGGCTTTCAGAAAACAGTGATAGGTATTAAAACCTGCCTGCATCTGGCTTCTCCCAGCGTGAAATCTTCCACCAGCTAAAAAGTTGAAGAATCGCTGCAGGAGGATTTTTATTATATCAGAAAAGACACTGTGAACACATTTCTGTAAATGTAAATGAAGACAATTAACCGCATAACATCAAATTTTTTTTCATATACAAATTTTGTAGAAAGTTGTGGACTAGTTTGATACATTAATGTTTTGCTACTGACATTATTGCGATTTAGATGCTTAGAATAATTTTTATATTTAAAAAGACTTATTCTGTAATAATCAGACTTCATTATAACGACTTCATTAAGTCCAGAAAAATTCGCAAATGTTCATATTATTATTGAAAATTTTATGACAATATTCTTCAACCCTCAAAACATGAAACATAACTTTTTTTCTAACAAATAATGCCCTCATCAGGCCTCGGCAACAACTTCGTTCGCCGAATAAAAATTGCGACGATATCGCATGCAAACTCGGCATTTTCGTGTGCATTGTAACGGATCGTCCTCGCGGAAATCAACGCGCGATTGGGAACTCAGGTGCACCTCGACACCGTCTACACAGTATTTCGTTTTTTTCGCCTCCCTCCGGAAAATCTCATTTCCGGTTTTTTTCCAACCCCTCGATTCGCCTCTCATTTCCAGTAGTCGATACTCAATTAACGGCTACATTTTCGAACCCCTGCCTCCCAACTTATTGTTTCAATACTTCTGGCCGTCAAGCATTGTTAATTCTGAAAGTCTTCACTGTTTTTCCACTCCTATGATTCCTCCATTGATAGAAATGGCAATACGATTGTCGGTAGTAATGAAACGAGTATCGATCGATTTTTCACTGCATTTGTAACGCGTGTTTGAAAGATACGGATTTTTTCGATAGTTAAGTAAATATCAAACAATTTTTTCAATAATCACAAAAATCGTTCAAAGCTCTGTGAAAACTGTATTTTTGTTGATCCATAAAAAGAGGAAGAATCTGCCTAAAATCAATTTCTGGATGGTTAAATTATACAAAATTTATTTGAACATCGAATAAAATAACGAATAAGTTCTTAAAAACAAAAATTTATAAGATTACTGTTGAATGTTGATTTCTTGGTATAATATCAAGAAACCGAATCAGAATCATTCTTGACATACATAAAACAACATAAATTCTAAATCTTGTTCATTAACATTTACATAGTATGAAGAAAGCTACTCCATTCGACTTTTTTTCTAAAAATTCATTGAAGTTTTTTCTGAATCACAAAAAAAGGCTATGTAAAACAGTAGCAGGCCCGAATAATGAATTCCTTCGACGTGTATCGCTCTACCAGTGGGATCTTTCGAAGGGTCACTGATAAGCTGTTCTGCAGTTCCAATTAATTATGCAGGCAAAGTGGAAGCACGCGTTATCTACAGTCTTTCCGATCCAACGCATCGCCCTCTAGCGAAGGGCGATGATGAAAAAAAAAGGAAGGATTGAGCTTTTGTCTCTCGTGCTTAGGCACAGGTACTGTCGTTATCGCGTGCACCTCGTAGGGGGCGGATATTTAAGCTCGCCGTAGACACGAGGGGTCGAAGCAGGTCGAAGTATTGCAACCAAGGCCAGCTACTCTTACACACGCACGTGTGATCGATATAACACGCATGTTTATAGACTCGACAAAGGTCTGCGTATAGAATTTCTCATGGCGTGAGGTTTTTGGTAGCAGGTAAAAAAATTTTACGCTTGTCGTGGTCAATGATACTTGACAGAGAAGACTCTATTTGTAAATAACTAATTTTACTTAAACCCTAGCATTTCATACTTATTTGTCTAAAATTAAAATTTTACAGGTGAATTCGACAAAATTGGAATTTCATGTTACTTTACGCAACGAATTTTATTCACACTTTACTAATAATAATTATAATGTACTATTTTGACGTGAGTTATTAGCAAACTGTGAATGAAATATCGTATTTTTTTTTTTTGGAAATTGCATAAATTTGTAAAACTCGAAATAATGTTCTATAACTAGAAACTGAGCTTTTCAAAATTACTTGCCAAACATCAAACATGGTTGAAATAAAACAAATGAGAAAACAAGTTGTCAGTAGTGTTAGCGAAGAAAGCTATTAGTGGTTCAAATCCCTCCTGAAATTTATGTTTATCGTTAATGATTATAACAATAAAAAAAAAAAGGAAAATGAATAGTCGAAAAGAAAAGCTATGAAAATACTTAAAGTAACAAGACAATACAATAATGTAATAATAGTAAATGTATAAATAAATTAAAAACATATAGTCGACGAAATAAGTCTTGAAAATAAATACAGAGGATCAAAAATGTACCAGCTTATATCAAGAGGACATAAAAAATAGATTAATGCAAGTTTTTGAAGTTTAACATAATTCGAAGTTCCTCATTTTATTAACTGAAAAATATGGATTATGCTTGCTTTGGTAGATTATTGTATCAAACAGAAATTATAAACCTTTTACAAGAAGAACGTAAGAAATAAATATTTAAATGATCATAAAAACTTAGAGAATATAATAGAGAAAAATTAGAATCTGTGAAAGTGGAAAAAAAAATAGAAAATTTTGAATTTCGAAGCTCAGAAATCTAAAAAATTACGTACAAATTCGCAAAAAAAGTGGAAAAGCATTTTTGATCATCAAAACACTAAAAATACTGAAAGGAATAGAAATCTATTCATGCTTTTTTTTTCTGAAAAAATTGATTGAATACTTTTAATCACTAGAACTTTAAATTTTACATCAACAAATTAAAAAAAAACGTTTACAGCAATTTGTGTATAACTATTAGATTCCTTTAGAAACAGATAAATACCTTACAGTATTTTAAAGAGGTTCCCGGTCACTATCCCGACTGAAAAATCCCGACAGACCTTTTACCCAACAGACCTTTGTCCTGACAACCTTTTTCCCAACACTGGATTCCCGACAGACAATTGCCCGACAGTCACTTTTCCTGACAACGTTTTTCACGCTGCGCGTTTGTCTTCAACCTGTTGATTTTTATATGAAAAATAGTTTTAGAGAGCTCAAACTATCCAAAAAGTTCGACAGTACACTTAAGATTATGATAAGCGATTATAAACAAAAGTAAACAAAAATTATGTTGATACGTTAAAAGTAAATAAGTAATGCTTTGTAAGTTTTACAAAACATAGATTTTTCGTTAAAAAAAAAATAAAATCTAATTTTATTTAACGAAAACATGCATTCATTTTTCAAAAGCTACTTTTTGAAGAAAAAATGGAGAAAATTACAAAATCGGATAAGAAGCATTGTCAGAGATTACGAAACATACAAGGCTGAAATAAAAATACTCGAATACCTACAAAATTTGGCTTTCACAATCATTATATAAAAATAAAAATGTACATCGGAAATAAATTATTGTAAAAAAAAAGATTTTTGTCGGGATCATAGTCTGTCGGGATAATGGTCTGTCGGGAAAAAGGTCTGTCGGGATTTTGAAGTCGGGAAAATGGACGGTAATCTTTTAAAGGTACTCATTATTGGAAAAATTTCATGAATTTGTAAAAATACAATAATTCGATAAAAATGTTTATAGTCCAAATAAAAATTTTGACATATACAAAACAATCTACGAGCATAATAGAAATTTTGAAAAACTTTATAATTCTTTCGAATTTTAAAAAACCGAAAAATAAAAAATGAAAAATTTTGATATTCATCATTTATCAAAATTTATAGAGGTATAATTTTTTCTTATTGCTCAATTATGATGACAGTAATTTAAAAGTTGACTTTGCAAAAAATCAGCATTTTTCCTGGTCCAGATTAAAGAAAACCGAATTCGCATGAAAAATGTTCCCTCCAGAATGAGGCATAAGCTCGCAGTTGAAAGAAAAATTCGTATCTCGCGAGTTTCTTGGGCCCACGCGATTTTTATTGCTCAATTACAATATCAGTAAGTCAAAAATTGACTATGCAAAAATTAGCACTCTCCTTGGTCCGGATTTGAGAAAACTGAATTTTCTTGGAGAAAGTTGCCTTCAGAATATTTTATATTTAAAATATGCATGAAGTATTGAATACTGTAAATGTACATGAAATATTTTTTTTTTAACTAATAGAATACTTCATAAATAAACCTCTTGCGAAAAAATTTTTTTTGCCAACGCCTTTGCAGGTTATACATTTCGGTGAAATCGCATTTTGAGAACGCATGACATAATAAATCCATAGTGTTCAAGAGTTCCAGAAACACAAAGTAGAATGTTTATCACGATTAATCTGACTTTTACAACGCTTCCATCATTACTCAATGTTACCAAAGTTCATCTTCGAGCATGCCTGGGCACTCTCGTCGAACCGGTGAATCAATGGGGATTGAATGGCCGCGACCCCGCGGGCGGCGATAAAACGATCGTAAAGTCCGCGTAATTGAGGGAGGCCAATCGGAGCTGAGCGATCTAGGTACCGGGTGTTGTGGCATCAAAGAGCTATAATTGAACGTTCGCTTGCCAGAGACTATATTTAGACGTGCCTGCAAAGACGAACGAAAGTGAAACGCCCGGCTTTCGTGTTTCGCACTGCCCGTGCCAAAGGGCACGCCACTCCGTCAAGGGAGAGCCGCGAATTATTGTCCCATTCCGGTCACTCTGGGCGAGACCAGCCCTTATTACGCGCACCTTTCTCGGCACTACGCAAATGAATTAACATCAAATTTTATAGCACACTATTGATCAGATGTGAAGGCAGAAAGAGTTTTCATAAGGGGTTTGTTAAAGAAATATAAACTTTATTTGAATTATCATTGGGCTTGACGTTGATTGTGCACAAGTTTATGGTGCACATTATATTATGCACACATTTATTGTGTGCAAGTTTATGGTGCACATTGTATTGTGCACAAGTTTATGGTGCACATCATATTGTGCACAAGTTTATGGTGCATATTACATTGTGCACAAGTATATGGTGCACATTATGTTGTGCACAAATTTATGGTGCACATTTTATTGTGCACAAGCTTATGGTGCACATTATGTTGTGCACAAATTTATGGTGCACATTTTATTGTGCACAAGCTTATGGTGCACATTTTGTTGTGCACAAGTTTATGGTGCACGTTTTATTGTGAACAAGTTTATGATGCACTTTTCTGATTTATAAACATTGAACAAAAATGAATGTGCACCATAAACTTGTGCACAATCGATACCAAGTCTATAATTGTTAAGATTTATCAAATAACGTAACTTAACCACGTGGAATAATATTATTCGATAACAACCATAAAAAAACTCAGTGAAAATCGTGACTACGTTCTACCATTTACAAGAAGCGAATAAAACTGTCCATTCCTGACTTTTGCACAGAAGCTTTGTGAAAATGTCAAACTTCACTCCCTTTTTTATGTCTTTGTTCTGTAGGAGCATAAAATGGATTTTCTGCGGGAAATTTCTACCTGGAATATGCATGATGCGAGTGAGTAATGCGAGAGCTAGAAATATAAGGAAATTGCAACAGAAAAAAGTCGTACAAGGCAAAAGCTAACGCACTAAACGAAAAAAAAGCAATTAAGATAGTTTCTTTCGGTTGAGCTACTACTAAAGTTGTTCACCAATGAAATTCGTTGCTCAAAGAAATTTAAAAATAACAAGTAATCATGTTATGAATAAGAAAATTACAAAGTGTATATACAAACTTATGTATTATACATTTCAGACAAATTTTAAGATACCTCTTTCTTATAGAACGCGTAACACAGTTTTTATAACGTTCTTGAAATTGATGGCATGAACAACACTTTATGGATTCTTCCATGGGCCGTAACTACAAGAAATGAAAGATATTTGTAAGCCACAAACATGGAAAATTTACTACTGAAGTACGCGTTTTGACGCAATAAAGCAGGGACGCTCCATATATTATTCACACTTGTCTCGCCGCAGAAAATAGTTTATTGTCGTGAGCAGAGAAAAATACAGTACACTATTACAGTGGCTTTTCTGATGTGGGAAGCAGTTTTGAAAATTGATTTCGAGTCACGTTTTTAGTAATTTTCATCCTTATGATGGTAGATCACAAAATAATAATAATTATTAAAAAAAAACGATAATAACTTCAAGCACTTATTCTTTATTAGATCAGCTATTTCTGCAGGTAAAGCTTGCCGGTAGAAGATAGCTTGAATAAATAAAAGTCACATGCGCAAGAGTAAACGCATCTTTTCGTTTCTTAATGCCATGCCTGACAAGGCGCAAGCTATTGAATTGATCATCCCTTAAAAAAAGGATTAAGGGGGACAGCGACTCGAAAAAGCAATTCTTGACGGCTTGATGCCGATCAAAATCTAAACCGGCCATTTAGGTCGCACCAGAACGACGACGGTTGAATGCAGTCCGAGCCGATTTTCGTCCCCTTCCTGTTCTTTCGCCCGAAGCCACCCGAGTTTCCAAGTCCCGGCTCTCACCTGTTTGCCTTGCAAGAATTCAATGGCTGGCGAGTATTATTGTGCACCCTTAAGACGGTTTTCCATCGATGAGAAAGCCGGCAAGATACGGTTCTCTTTTATTCAATAGCTCTAGGAATTGAGAAGTCTGGGCAGATAAAAAATCGCAACGCCCAAGGACTTAAATAAGCCCAGTCACTTTAATTCCGACACTGCTATTCTACAGGAAATCAACTATTAGGTATTGTTAGAGAATAAAGTTTATGGATATATCGGATTACGAGACTGTTTGTGGAGTTGAAAAGTGAGATGTGAACGAGGAATGATCTAAAGAACCATTCGTTCATTAATAGCCAAACAAAAAAGTTGTCGATGTTTCCATAAGGTAACCAGTACAATATAGATATATCTATCCTACTGTATAAATATAAAGAGTATTACATTTTTCCAGAACATCAACATGAAAATGTTACTATCACAATTATTCTTTTACTAAATTTTTTTTTTTCACTACGGAAGGATTTCTTTCCGTGCATAAATACATTTCTAATTTGAAAAGTGGCTTGGCGTCACCCATAGAGACACTCATAGTTGTATTTTATTCTGTACTGCATTTCCCCTGCCTATTTATGAGTCGAGCGTTGGCGAGTCCCAGATGGCACGCCGCATTTTCCGCGTTTGAAAACAGCGAGCGGGACGTCCCTCGGGATTCGACTCAAGAAAACTCGTGTGCGCACGAAATACATGGAGCCGCCGAGGCAAATCTTCTGGCTTACGGACTTAAGCTCTTCGCTCGGTCATCCCTTTCGCTCTCGCCGAAATCTCGCCTTCTCAGATCTATTTCCGCCTCGCAAATGCAACTTATGATCGTCTTTTCTCTTTTTCTCTCGTTACAAGTACGTACAATTGTATTGTGAGTTGTTCAAGATAGCTTTAATGATTTTGAAATATTTTGGGTCAAGAATGTTTTTTATACGATTTTGAAGTTTTGAGATATTTGATCCGTGGAAGTTATGATTTCTACTTTCATTTGACAGATAATGTTTTTCAACATTAGAGTAATAAGTGAAACAAACTCTTTTTTACTTAAAAGTTCCGATATTCTCCCATTAGGATTTCTGGGATACAATAGGGGTAAACCGATATTTACGAATGTAGGTTTTTGTAGGGATTCGTATTGCGGGGCCACTTTTTAGACTCAGCATAAATAGTATCGCGATTCGTGATGGAATCTGATTAGGTTTTGGAGAAGTTTTTCGGGATAGGAGAATTCCATTTGAACGTGAGTGGAATATAAAGTAGGAATTTCTATATTATTCGAAAAAGGCGGTTTCTGGGAAACGTTGAATTATCGGAAGGTGAAATTATGAAACTCCATTGTTGATAAACATTTTATAACATGGATGTTGTTAATTATTTCTCAATGATTCATTTTTTCATTGCTTATTTCAGTGGCGTAGAAGTGGGGGGGGGGTCAACCCCCCCCCCCGAAATATTCGTCATAAAGGAAACTCTATATATATTAGGGTGGTCGTTAAAATGGCTTTGGTGAAATTTTGACCGCGCCACCCCCTAAGTCGGTTCAAAGTAATTAAAAAAAATTCCCTAATTTTTTTCAGATTCTTATTCCAATATTAACCCGTGCCTGTAGAGCCGTCGTTTTTACCATTTAAATAACATAGGTTTTCGTCTTTAATACGGTATTTATTTTTTTTTTCCAGCACCCTATGCATCGAAAAAAAAAGTTTGACGTTGTAAATTATAGTCGATGAATATAAGAAGCCACAAAAAAAATTTCAGACCTCTACGTGTATTCCTTCTATGTTGTCTGTTACATACAAAACGAGAAATAAGTAAAAATAATGAATTTTCTCATAAAACATATGTTTTTCTTCAATCAGTTCATAGAATATTAGTTTGACGGTTGATAGTTGGTATTTATAATTACAAATAGACTTTGTATGAAATATTTCCGCACTGGCAGTGAACTATCTATCCACCCCCCCCCCCTCTTATAGGCCCCTTATTTAAATAATTCAAAAATAGAAATATTTCTGACTAGGACAATTAAAAAGTTTTAGTTTTTTCTTCGATCGGCAGAAAAAGTAATGGGTGATGAAAAAATTTGTTACACAAGCGCGAAAGTTGTAACCCGAGTTGAAGACGAGGGGTTCAATAATCATGATGCATTCATAATTGTTTATTGATGTTTAAAATTGCGTTTTATTCGCATTTTGATCAAAAATTTAATCAAAAAACAATTTTGCATATTGAAATTACATGTTTTATTATTGAGCCCCAGTCTCGCCATATATAAAAGAAATGTAATGTCTGCTTCACTAATAAGTAGATTCAACTAATCGTCTATTGTACTAAAGTAACTGATATGATACGATTTCAACAGAATTTTGAACTATAGGGATATTACTTAAGATTCGCAGTAAATGAAGGTTAGAGAAAATATAATCTTTTTTCATATACTCTAATAATTTTTTCTCCTAATTTATTTTAATAGCAATAAGAACCGTTATTGCATGTCACAAAAAAAATATTTTAATTAATACAGTAAGAGTATATTATGAAACTTTGAGAAAAAAAATCAGTAAAAAATTATGATTGAAATTATGATATTCGCACCCCTCGTCTTCAACTTGGGTTACAACTTTTGCGCTTATGTAACAATTATTTTCATCATGCACGTATTTTAATGCCTATCGATGAAAAAACAAAAAATTTCTAAGTGTTCTAATCCGAAATATTTCGATTTTGGAATTATTTAATTAAGAGGCCTATAAGTGAGGGGCTGAGGGGGGGGGGGTGGCTAGAAAGTTTATTGCATGTGTGTAAATATTCCATACAAAGTATATTTGTAATGATAAATACCAATTATCAACCGTCAAACTAATATTCTATGAACTGATTGAAGAAAAATTTATGTTTTATGAGAAAATTCATTATTTTTACTTATTTCTCGTTTTGTATGTAACAGACAACATACAAGGAATACACGTAGAGGTCTGAAATTTTTTTTGTGGCTTCTTATATTCGTCGACTATAATT
>JAPYZL010164007.1:0-28917 GCA_030522825.1 Platygaster orseoliae
TGCACACATGCGTACATGAGAATTGACGCCCGCCGGACAGGTCGCAATATTACCCTGCCGCCGGACGGTAAATTTACTACTTTTTTTTTACAGTGTAGTCAAGTATTTGTATTTCGAGCACAAATATGCTAACATTGTTGAAATATTTCAAAATTGTGGAAGAATTAAAAAAAAATCGCAGAATAAAGAATTATTCAATGAATTCCAGAAAATAAAAAAATAAAATTCCTAATGAACAAAAAATACAGGAACATTACAACTAAAGAAGTACATAAATATAAATATTCATTTTATGTAGTTTCAATAATATATTCAACGTTATAATTGAATAATTAATATGATTTTTAAAAATAAATTACAATCAAATTACGAACTACTTTTAAAACATCGAATTCCTGAATTCAAAAAACTGAAATGAAAACAATATTGGTTTTTATTATAAAAAAAAAAAAATGAAAATAATGAATTGCAGTTTACTTAAAAAAATTATTGTTCTGAAAATTTGTGTGAAATAGAAAAAAATGAGCAAAGGAAAACTTTATTATAAATGAAAATAAACAAAGCCATTATTGAATATTTACAAAATAATTTTAAAATTAACTTGTGACATTTGCGTAAGTATAAAGATGAAAGACGAAAGTAAATGAAGAAAATTTATTTTATTTTGAGTACAAATATGCTCAAAACGTTGAGATATTTCAAAATTGTAGGAAAATCAAGAAAAATAAAAAATTTAACGATAAAGAATTATTCAATGAATTTCGAAAAATAAAATAATAAAATTTCTAATGAACAAAAATACAGGAACATCACAACTAAAAAAGTACATAATTATAAGTTCACATTTTATATAGTTTCAATAATATATTCAACGTTATAATTGAATAATTCATATTTTTAAAAATAAATTACAATCAAATTGTGAACTATTTTCAAAACGTCAAATTCCTGAATTAAAAAAACTGAAAGGAAAAAAAAAATATTGGTTTTTATTATTAAAAAAAAATGAAAATAATGAATTGCAGTTTACTTTAAAAAATTATTGCTCTGAAAATTTGTGTAAAATAGACAAAAATGAGCAAAAATAAACTTTATTATAAATAAAAATAAACAAAGCCATTATTGAATATCTATAAAAAAATACTAAATTAACTTGACATTTGTGTTCGTAAAGAGATGAAAAACAAAAGTAAATGAAGAAAATTGATTTTATTTTGAGTACACAAATATGCTTAAAATGTTTCAAAATTGTAGAAAAATTGAGGAAAAAAATTTCAATATAACAAATTATTCAATGAATTTTATAACAAAAAGATATAAAATTCCTTATAAACAAAAAAACAGGAATATTACAACTAAAAAACTACATAAAAATAAGTATATATTTTATGTAGTTTCAATATATATTCAACGTTATAATTCAATGCCCAATAATATTAAAAAAAAAAAAAATATTTACAATCAAATTATGGACTATTTTTAAAACATCAAATTCTTAAAGTAAAAAAACTGAAAGAAAACAAAATAATATTGGTTTTTATTATAAAAAAAAAATGAAAATAATGAATTGCAGTTTACTTGAAAAAATTATTGCTCTAAAAATTTGTGTGGAATAGAAAAAAATGAGCATAAATAAACTTTATTATAAATAAAAATAAACAAAGCCATCGTTGAATATCTACAAAAAAAATTATTTTATGACGCTTGTGTGGATAAAAAGATGAAAGACCAAGGGAACTGAAGAAAATTAATTTCATTTTGAGTGCACATATGCTTAAAATGTCAAGATATTTCATGATTGAAGAAAAATTAAGAAAAAAAAGTTGCAAGATAAAGAATTATTTGATGAATTTCAAAAAACAAAGAAATAAAATTTCTAATGAACAAAAAATACAGGAACATCATAAATAAAAAAATATATAAATATAAATACACATTTTAAGCAGTTTCAATAATATATTCAACGTTCTAATTCAATACTTAATATTATTTTTCAAAAATTACAATCAAATCATAAAGTATTTTTAAAACGTCAAATTCCTGAATTTAGAAAATTTAAAGAAAAGAGATAACTGGTTTTCATTAGAAAAAAATTAAAACAATCAATGCAGTTTACCTAAAAAATTATTGCTCTGAAAATTTGTGAAATAGAAAAAAATGAGCAAAAATAAACTTTCTTATAAATAAAAATAAACAAAGCCATCGTTGAATATCTACAAAAAAATTAAAATTAACTTTTGATGTTTGAGTGGGTAAAAAGATGAAAGTAGACAGTAACTGATGAACATTAATTTTATTTTGAGTGCAAATATGCTTAAAATGTTGGGATATTGAAAATTGTAGAAAAATTAAGGAAAAAAAAATTTCAACATAAAGAATTTATTCAATGAATTTCAGAAAATAAAAAAATAAAATTCCTAATGAGCAATACAGAAACACCACAACTAAAAAATACATAAATATAAATACATATTTTATGCAGTTTCAATAATATATTTATCATTATAATTCAATACTTAATAATATTTTTAAAAAACATTAACAATCAAATTATGAACTATTTTTAAAACGTCGAATTCCTGAATGAAAAAAACTGAAAGGAAAAACAATAATGTTGGTTTTCATTATAAAAATAATAAAAATAATGAACTTCAGTTTACTTAAAAAAATTATTGCTTTGAAAATTTGTGTGAAATAAAAAAATGAGCAAAAATAAACCTTATTATAAATAAAAATAAACAAAGCCATTATTGAATATTTACAAAATAATATTAAAATTAATTTTTTACATTTGTGTAAGTAAAAAGATAAAAGACGAAACTAACGTAAGAAAATTCAAAATTTTCCACATCAAACTTTTACGAAACACAAAAATAAATAAGGCAAGTGACGTTTAAAACGTCCAATTTATGACAAAAAAAATTCACAATTTTCAGTGACACTTGGATAAATTCGCAATGACACTGTCAAATTTTTCAAGACAACTGCTCGAATGTTCATAAAAAATCACGTAAATAATTTTGAATTGCATGGAAACAATAATAAAATTATTCAAAAAAATACTATTGCCAAGTTGATCAGTTTTGAGGTTAGATCGAAATTACGTAAGAAGGAATTAGGGTTATTTAATAGGGAAAAAATTTGCAAAATTTTACCCAGGATGAAATAAAGGGCCTCCATTCCGTAAAAGACATTGCCCTTCAACGGAAAATCCCGGGGATTTTCGTAAAAAATTTCTCAACACTCCAGCCGCCATGTTTTTTGAGCGGCTAGTATGTGTGACTGTGTGTGTTTCAATCCACACACACAAAAATACATTATGGCTGCAATTTGCATACAATATATACAAACCATGGCATTTGACATGATTCCGTAACATTCCGTAATTCACCGTAATTTCAAATCAATTATTACTTGTCGATCATGTCTGTGTATTTTTATCATTTTATTTTAATTCTATCGTCATGTACTTTTATTGGAAACACATCAGTAAATGTTGCAACCCTTCGTTCTATGAAGGTAAATAAAATTAGATCAGAAAATTGTGTATATCTTTTTGTATTTTTTTCTTTATTATCTTTCCCATGATTATTTTTATTCACATATACATTTTACAAAGCGATAAACAAATATTTTTATAATATTGTGTGTACCAGCTTTATTATTTACTGTAACATTGTAATTCATATTTATTAATAATAATTTTATGCAAAAAACTACTAATATATATGCACACAATAATAATTTCGTTTTTTTTTCCTAACGAAAATATGGATTTTCTATACTTAGGTATATAAATTTATAAGGCGTATATTTAATATTAATATTTTTATCATATTTTTCAAAAGTACATATATATTGTTTATATGTATTATCTATAACTTTTGAATTTCACTATAGTAAAATTCTAAATTATATATATATATATATATATATATATATATGTATATATTTATTTATATATATATAAGACCCAGAAATATGTTCCAAGTCCAACTGAAATAATTTTGTACTCTCATTACAATTTTTTTGTAATTTCTACATGTTAGGTTTTTAGTGAATTTTTCAATTTATTTTTTAGATTACTATTTATTATGATACAGGAAATAACAATTATTTTTCAGCTGAACCATCAGCCACGCAGTTTTACCCAAGGTCAAATAGCAACAATTTCATCTCTTTCCGATCCAGATCATATGAATGAAATTTTAAATAATATTTTGATACCCAGAGTTGTCGGTACTCCACAGCACAATTCAGTTAAAAATGTGAATATTTTTAGCTAAACACCTTTTTCATTTAACAATCCTTAGTAAACATGAAATTTAAGTGAAAAGGAGTTTTCAGGTAAACATTTAAAAAACTTGATGAATTCTCAAAGAATAATTTGAAATTCCCTTAAAATTTTGAGTCATTTACCATTTTTATACAAAAAGAGAATAAACTTGTGAATTTATTCATGTATTTTCAGTATATTATAGAATCAATGAAAAATGTTGGATGGGAGGTAAAAACTGACAAATTTAGTGAAGGAACTCCAATTTTTGGAAAATTAACTTTTGAAAATATCATTGCTACATTGAATCCTCGCGCTGAGAGATATTTGACATTGGCCTGTCATTATGATTCAAAATATTTCCAAGAGGACATTTTCGAGGGCGCCATTGACAGTGCTGTTCCTTGCGCACAACTAATTAATTTGGCCTACGTCATGGATGAATATTTGAAAACCGTTAAAAATGTGAGACTTTGTACAATATTTCATTTTATAATGAAATTACCATGGCCTTCCAATGGATTCCCATGGCCTTCCATGACTTCCCATGACTTCCCATGTGTTCCCATGACTTCCCATGACTTCCCATGACCTCCCATGGGTTCCCATGACATCACATGCCTTCCCATGGCCTCCCACGAAAAGTCTTAAAATTGGGGGGTAGATTCCCATGCCTTCCTATGGCCTCCCATGAAAAGTCTTAAAATTGGGGGGTAAATTATTTTATATATATAGAGAGATATGTGACGCAATTTGAGAAAAGATACCTTAGGGTACAAATCGTTTAGGTCTACTTTCCAATGCCTTCTAAATAGATAATGTGCCTAAACCATCAGTACCGTAAGGTATCTTTTCTCAAATCAGTCACATATATTTCTTGAAGGAGATTCCATAAATTATTGGATACAGTTGCAAATCATTTCGTAGTTAAAATTCATAAAAAACTTTGTTTCCTTATTTTACAGAATGATGTTAGTTTAATGTTCATATTTTTTGATGGAGAAGAAGCGTTTCTTGAATGGAACGAAAAAGACTCGATTTATGGAGCCAGGCATTTAGCTAAAACTTGGAATCGAGCACCAAAACGAGGTGATGGTATTCCAATGTTAGAAAGAATAGTAAGTTTAGAAATGTTGCATTTTTGAAAAAAATTATGTTGAAATCTCTATTGAGTTTTTTGATAACATTAAACTACTCTTAACACCTTTCAAAAATACAGGACATGTTGATACTTTTGGATCTCATTGGATCTGCTAATCCAAAATTTTACAACTATTTCCCCGACACTTCAAAATGGTATGCAATGTTTGTAAAAGCTGAGGAAGCATTGGCTAGTTTGGAATCCTTTGAGGCTTATTCATATGGAGGATCAAAACCAAGATACTTTCAGCCAAATTCCAGGCACAGTTATGTTGATGATGATCATACTCCCTTTTTACGAAGACGTACGTTATGTTGCATTAAATTATGATAATCTTTATCATTTTAGTCATGAATCAAGCCTATCATTATTCTAAAAATACCTTTCTGAAAGTAATATAAGATTTTCTTTTCTTTTTCTCTTATAATTCAAATTTTTAATTGTTAATAAATATTTCCAATAATTTTTATGCATTCATTCATGGTAAATTATAATTTTTATCTGTTTCAAAATAGTGTACTGAAATTTTTTGTGTTTGATGGATCAAAACTTCCGGACTCAATGAGAATTGAATAACTTATATACAATTGATATCTATAATCAGTTGATTATTTATAATGAATATTGTTTATTATATTATCTTAATTATCATCATCATTATTATATTAAATTACATATATAATCATATATTATTATATATGTTATTTATTTTATAATTAATTATTATTAATATTAAACTTTATTAATTATGATAATTTTATTAATTTTTAATAATCATTTTTTTTTCATTTCAGAGGTTTCTGTAGTACATTTGATACCTCATCCATTTCCACCAGTTTGGCACACGTTTGCAGATAATCGTGAAAATATTCACATGCCAACGATTGAAAATTTGAACAAAATTTTCCGAGTTTTTGTTGCCTCTTATTTATGGGTAAATATACATGACAAATGATCAATTAGTATTATAAAAAAATTTGCACAATGAACAGGTTTTTGGACAACTTTACACAATTATTATACATGTTTATTTTAAGGAGCACGGAGAACTATATTTTTCTATAAATAAAATTTATTTTAACGATTTTTGTTGTTCTTCATTTTCCTGTCATTTTCGGTGTTTTTGGTTTAAATCAAGGTCGGATTGCATGAAGTAGGCGCTAGTCGAAATTTTTAATATATATCCCTATTAAGCCTTTAAACCTAATATAAACCTTTTAAAATCCTTATAAAAATCTGAATTCCTTATAAAATTTTCCATTTTTTATGAGGCACCCTTATAAAAATTAATATTCCTTATTAGACGACCTTATAAAATCCTTATAAGGGAAAAAATCTATAAAATTTCGTTATCCTTATAAAATTTTTCATTAACTAATAAGAATATATTTTATAAGGTCACTTTATAAAAAGTCTTTATAAGGATTTTATGAGGTTCCAAGTTCGTAGGGATGTTCACAGGAAAAATGTTGGCCCGTATTATTGACAACGTCGCATGTGAATCATGTTTTGTCTCGCTCTATCTGCACTGATCTCTACGCCAATCTCTCTCTCTCTCTCTCTACTGACCATAGGAGATGTAGGAGTATAACTAGGGATCGGCGATATCGCATTGTGTCCTTTTCTCGCTTATTATAGCTGTCGTTTAGCGAGAGAGAGAAGCCAACAATATCGCCGATCCTTAAGTATAACATATATGTATTAGGCAACGTTGCCAAATCCACTTCACAATTGCAACAAATGTATTGTCCACTTGACGTATAAAACATTTTTTTCTCACGAACAAATAAGTGGATCATCCTGAAATTTCGCGAAGATACGAGTAGCGTATGAAAGTGTTTTATAGAATGTTTTTTAAATTTTCGTATTGTTAAATCCCATAGAAATTTCAAAAAATGATGTGATTTCCATAATAGTACAAATAAACTTTGGTTATTTGCAGATTGAGTTTGGACAAGTGTAATATTTTGGAATTTTTACTGATTTTTTTTTGTTGCGTCCCATATTATTGTAAAGTTTGGAAAAAATCGCATTGTTATTTCCACCGTTATTTCCACCGTAGTTCCGTGAAAGAATCGTATCTCGAAAAAAATCCGCTACCTTGGCGCAGAAAAACATTCTATCTAACATTTACAGTCTGTTACAGTCTTTAACGCCACCTGTCACCCAAATCCTCGTAAACAGGGAACATTTTACGTTAATTCCTGCAAATTTACATCTTTTTTCGCAATCAGTGGATTTTTTTCTTCCGTTCGCACCCCAATATTTCCCTAAACGTCGATTTTCGAACTCGAAACTCGCGAAAAAGTGCGACGAATATCGCCAGTGACAGGTGCTTCCGCAAATTGTCACCTGCAGCTGCCTGCAGCTTCGGAATTGAAGATAACATCGTCTCGTTTCGCTCCTCGCCAGTTTTCCGTACATTTTCCGTCTCGACGTGGAAAAGTCGCGCGTTCGCTCGTTTTTTCTCGGGCAATCCAAAATTTGGCGTTTTTCTCGGTGGTGTTTTCGTCGACGCGAGCGCCACCACGAAACAACCCAATCGCCATCATCATCATCACAAGAAAGAGGAAGAAATGCCCGTGAATCCTTCGCCGCGATCGCTTTTCGGGGCGAGAATTTGGCCCCGGATCGTCGATTAACGATCGAGAAAAGCGGGTACTTGACACGAGGAGCGGGGAAAAACTCGACGAGCGGAAATATAAATTCTCATTACACACGGCCCAACGTCACTCTTTGTGGAGCGTTGTGTTTTTTTCGGGCCTCTTTCGCCAATTATTCGCCGAATGAAAGATGGAACTTCGCGTTGGAAACAAGTACCGCCTAGGTCGAAAAATCGGCAGCGGGTCATTCGGGGACATTTACTTGGGTGAGAATTGGAAATTCTTTCGAGGGTTTTTTTTCGCCTTTCGGCTCATGTCTTTTCTCTCTCTCTCTGTCTCTCCATCCCTCTTTCTTGCTCGGGGAGTTCGCGTTCTGAGGGTTAGGGAGGGGGAAGTTATGGGAGTTTTAACTTTTTTTCGTGTAAAAATAATGCTGATTATGCATTTTAAGGAATTCTTCCAAAAATAAGATTTTTTCTGTGGAATAATGCTTTTTTTTTATAGAAAACATAATTTTGTTGGGAAAAAGGGTAATTTATTATATCATATATTTTTCATGAATGTAGGCACGTTTGAAATTGATATGATAAATTGATAACGGTTATAGAATATTAGGATGGGACTGCGCCTTATGAATTTAGTGTTATTACAATCTTTGACGAGTTACGACCATGTTAGACACTCACGAATTGACGCTGTATACTTATACAATTAGTCGTTTATTTTTACTCTTTGACTTGAATTGTCTTTAATTATGTAACGAAAAATTGACCAACTTTTTCATTATGTTTGGCGGATATATTGTAATGACATATTTTAGAAGATTTTCGATCATACAGATCTAAGTGGGAATATATACTTCTACTCTTATTAAGGAGGTTTTTTTTATATATGTGATGTTATTACTCAGGTCTTGAAAAGGGGTAAAATTAAGCCAAAACGTCGATGTGATTTAAGAACGAAATAAATTGACTGGGAATATCGAAAAAATTACTTATTACAATCATATATTTTTATTATTATTTTTTTTTATTTAACTTTCATTATCACATTCTTTTATTATTTAATTTTTTTATTATTCAATTTTTATTATTTTTATTCATAATGTTTAATATTATTTTCAATTTAATTTTTATCATCAAATTAACACTTTTATTCAATTAATTATTATCATTTAATTCCCTGAAAAGCATAAATACCAAATTAAATAATAAAAAAAATTAATTCAATAGTGAATTACACTTTTTCTTAAAATTAGCAATATTTTGCAAAAAACAATTTTTTTCAGGCATTTTTGGGAGAATTCCTTAAAATGCATAATTACCTATTCTATTTATTTCGTACTTGAAGTACAACTAAGTAATCACTAGAAAGTTATTTGAAAATTTTTGTTGAAAAAAAAACAGTGGTATTTTGAGTTTTAGAAAAATTATTTACTCTAGAATGATTAAAATTTTTCTTTGATTTTCGCAAGTTGAATAGGGTTCGATGCAATAATGAGAGAAATTATCGACTTCAAATTTCTTTATTTGACTAGTACAATTTTGATGATTTTTTATTTAAATTGAAATTTTTGGTCAAGTTTGAGCATTTTTTATTAGATTTTGATGAATAACTGAAAAGTTGTTTGAAAGAAGTAAAATTTCTGATTTTTGTTAAAAATAAAAACAATAAAATTTTGAGTTTCGGTAGAATTATTCACTCCTGAACAATTAAAATTTATCTAAGATTTCTTCGTTTGATTAGTAAAATTTGGTAGATTTTTTTATTAAGTTAAAAATTTTTTGTCAAATTCGAGCATTTTTTTTTTCAATTTTATGATTAACTGGAAAGAAGTTTGAAAAAAGTTAAATTTTTATGTGATTTTTGCGAATTCAATGAAGCTAAATGAAAAAATGAGAGTTATTATTAATTTTTGATTTTTTCGATTAATAATTCGAGAAGAAACAATTTTTGTACTTGAAGCACAACTACTCAATAATCACTAGAAAGTTATTTGAAAATTTTATATTCATAAAGTTTACAACGTTTACAAATTACATGAAAGATTTTTTCTGAGATTTACTGAAAATAATGTAAAACCTTGAAAAAATAAATTCGACGAAGCCCCTAATAAGAAATTTTCTAAACATGTTTATACTTTAGTGATTTTTATTCTTATAAAAAATGGCTAAATTCTTATAACAATTAGAAATTTTTCTTCTTTTGTCACTAGGTATGAAATGTTTTTAAAAAGGAAACACCATTTTTTTTGAATTCCCACTAAAGTTTTATTAACTTTTATTAATTAGTTTTTATTATTTTTAAATATTTATTATTATTATTATTATTATGTTAGAATTTTTTTAAAATTATTTTTTATTAGTTTTTTTATTAGGTTTTATTAACAAAATTAAAAAACTTGACTGGGAATTCAAAAAAAATGGTGTTTCTTTTTTAAAAAAATTAGAAATTTCTTATGAGAATTTTATTTCTCATAAGGTCGATCTTGAAAAATTCTCATAAGAAAAAAACTTTTTATTAAAACTACTGGCACTTTCTTAAAAAATTTCAAATTTTTTATAATAAAATATTGAAGCTTTGTACATTTCTAAAGAACTGAAATTTTAATGAAAAAAGTTTTTTGTAAACATCTCTACAGGAAATAAAATTCTGTAAGAAAAGTTTTTATTACAAGAATCTTAAAAGTTCAACCTTTTTTTCAAACGATGAATTTCGTAGTCGATGATTGAATGAATTTTTTTTTTGTCGACGATTTTTAGGAGTTTCGCTGAATTCACTATTTTGGGCATTTCAATCATTCATGCATTGTAAAAATTGAATCTTATTTTAAGATACAACAAAATCAAGGCACGTCTTGATTTTTGAATTTCAAGTCGTATCTTGATTTTGTTGCATCTTAAAATAAGATTGACTTTTTAGAGTGTGGTAAATCTCAGAGAAAAAATTCTCGTGTGATTTTTCAAAGTTGTAAACTTTTTCAACATAAAGTTTTTGTTAAAAAAAAAAAGTTAAATTTTGAGTTTCAGTAGAAATATTTACTTTTGAACAATTAAAATTTATCTTTGGTTTTTGTAAGTTGAATAGAATTCGATGGAATAATAAGAGTAATTATCAACTTGAGATTTTTTCATTTGATTAATAAAAGTTGGTCGATTTTTTAATTAAGTTAAAATTTTTTTTCAAATTCGAGCATTTTTGATTTCAATTTTATGACTAACTGGAAAAAAGTTTAAAAGAAGTAAAATTTTTCTGTGATTTTTGCAATTTTTGACATTTTTTGTCAAATTTAAGTATTTTTGATTACATTTTAATGAATAACTAAAAAAATTTTAGGAGAAGTATAAATTTTTCTTGTGATTTTTGCAAATTCAATGAAACTCAATGCAGAAATAAGAGTAATTATCAACTTTTGATTTTTTTCAATTAATAAGTACGATTTGCAAGATATTTTTTACACTTTTTTAAATAAGTTTCAAGTTTTTGTCTAACATTTGGTGTAACATAATTAACTTTTTATTCGAAACATTTTTATTTACAATTTTATAACTAACACAAAAGAAGAATTTTTAACTAAATGTTTATATAAAGACTTTATTTCTGCTCAAGGAAAAATATTAATTTTTATACCAAGATGAATTTAAAATTCAACATGAAAACATATTTTTAGTAAAACTATGTATTACATAGCAATAACAAATTTATTTGAAAAAATTAAGATTCCTTCATAATTTTTATAAATTCAACGAGATTCGATGAAATAATATTAGCAATTATTAACTTTTCATTTCTTCATTTAATAAGTACAATTTGTAAAATGTTTTATATATTTTTTAAGAAAAGAGACAAAAATATGAATTGACATTGGAGAGAAAGAGATACATACAAAAAAAAAAAATTGATGACATAATATGTGGACAGCTCCTAATCCAGTTAAAAGTTTTTGTTAAGGTAGAATATTAAAGTAATATGAGTTAATTTTTATTTTAGCATTTTTTATCACAATTTCATAATTAACACAAAAGAAGAATTTATTTATACACTTTATTTCTTCTCGAGATAAATTGTTAATTTTTATAGCGAGATTATTTGAAAATTTAACATACATTCTATGAAATTTTCAAATTAAAAAATTCACTCATTTTGAATATGTTTTTAATAATTTGTATTTAAAAAAAACATAGATTTACAAAATGTTACGAAAATTCTAAAACAGTTTTTTTGTCTTTGGCACTTTCTACAAAACTCAAAATTGAAAAAGATATTCGAGTTGAAAGTTTTGACTAATCAAATTTGTTACATTTTAAACTGTAGGGAAGACCGGGGCTATTCGGGACGGATTTTGTATTATGCTGATTTTAGTTAGTACACCTTCCTTTTTTTTGCAATTTATATATATATCTCTGGAAAGCTTGAGCCCTCCCCTAGAGAACAGTGATAATAGTTTGCTGGTGTAACCAATTTTTTTTGTTAGCTCTGTGAAAAAATTGTTGAATACATTTGTCCCAGAATAGCCCCTATAGCGGGTTTATTCTGGACAGGTATAGGGGCTATTTGGGAGAACTTGCAGTAAAGCAAACAAAAAACACTTCAGATATTTGATGTTAGTTTTATTTAATACTTTTTTTGTTACAAACATTTAATTCACTTTTTTGATTTCCTTTTCATTGATATTTCATTATTTTTACGTTAAATTATCATCGCTTGACTCTTGTAAAACATTTTTCGGTCGCGCTTGACGTTTTGGCTGCTGTCTTGTGCAATTTTCAGTGCTTTTACTTGCTTCGGTGGAGTTTTTTGTTTTCTTTTTTAAAGTTTTTGGGGTTTTCTTGATTTTTCCCGCATTTTTTATTGGTCTACTTTCTTTTTTGCGTCAAGCCAATTCTGCGACCCAAACAGCCCCGACACGATTTTGTAACAATTGCACATTATAGTAAATACACGCATGAAGATAAATCAAAATCACAACATGAATCTTATTCCCTGATCACAACTAAGCAAAAAAAACTTTCTTCCCGAGAACCCCAGCCTTTTTTTATGTTGAAAATCGAAAAGTTTAACGAGAAAGAAAATTCACTTTGGACGCTATTTGATGCCAAAAATCACAAATACGCCTGTATTAACTGCAATAGAGTTGACACGTCAGTTAAATTCCGCTGGTAAAACAGTAACATAGAGATGTAACTTACATGAATACCGGAAGTTGATCGAATATTTAGGTATAAAGTTATTTTCACCATCCCGAATAGCCCCGCGTCCAGAATAGCCCCGCGTCCAGAATAGCCCCGGTCTCCCCTATCTATTATGATTTAAAGTTTTTTAAAAGTGACAAATATAAATATATGAATATCAATTTCTGTATGATATTTTATCATTATTCACAATAAATATGTATTTTAGAAAATTATTAATAATGCATATATTTTTTTTTTTTATTATTGACCCGTTCTGAAAAATCAAATAGTTTTTATATGCATTTTATAAAAACCGTTGAAAATTCTCGAACCATAAATTAAAATGAGTTTTTGATAAAAAACTGCCTAATTGAAAAAAAAAAATTTCTAGTATATGAAAAATTTGGTTCTAGAAATAATATGCCACTATCTTATATAGTAAAACACAATTTTTTCTATTTTGCAGGAACAAATATTGCTACTGGTGAAGAAGTTGCCATCAAATTAGAATGCATCAAAACACGACATCCACAACTACACATAGAGTCAAAGTTTTACCGTAATATGCAAGGAGGAGGTAAAATTCATCAAATATGGCACACTTTTTTTATCTCATCTATTATTTGACTGGTTAAATGAAAATAATTATGACAATCATTTCAATGAAAAATTGGGAAGTTGCATGAAAAAAAATCAAATTTGACAACATAAGTATCTATTATTTTTGAAAAAAAATTGATACATATTTTTCATGTTTCTCTGAAAAATCATTATTTTAAAGGATATGTGAATTTTTTATTCCGTATACATAGATATACTGAGCATGCAAATGACGTCACTTTGTTATACTTTTGAAAACGATGTGTTTCCGTCAATTTTTGAGATATGACAAACAAAAAAATATGTGTCTGATATTTTTTTGATAAACTGACAATATCAGCAATGAAAAAAATTGATGCAATTTGCCAATTATAAAATGTATTTGGAATACGGAAGATTGGAAAATGAAAAATTTTTCTACATTAATATGAATCACTTTTGAACTGTTAATGATTTCTTATAAGAAAATACTTTCAAACCTTCAGATAATGATTCGAAAATGTATCGAATTTTGTGTTTCATAGTTGGGATCCCACACATAAAATGGTGCGGGTCAGAAGGTGACTACAATGTCATGGTGATGGAGCTACTTGGTCCATCTTTGGAAGATCTCTTCAATTTTTGCCAACGAAAGTTTACCTTGAAAACTGTCTTGTTACTAGCTGATCAGCTGGTGAGAATATTAAGAAAAACTTGAATTGTTTTTTTCATGAATGACAAAATAAGAAATTTGAAGTTGAATTTCTAGTCCATTACACGCAATAATATTGCGCACTTGAAAAAGTAAATTTGTTGTTTTCAGTTATGTAGAACGGACTTCATTCACAGCCGCCACTTCATTCATCGTGATATAAAGCCAGATAATTTTTTAATGGGCTTAGGGAAAAAAGGCAACCTCGTGTATATTATAGATTTTGGATTAGCTAAAAAATATCGCGACAGCCGCACCTGCAGACACATACCATATCGAGAAAACAAGAATTTGACGGGTACAGCAAGGTGAGCTCTTTTTATTATTTTATTATATTGTATTATTCAAAATCAACTGTTACATCATTGAAATTTGATGTTAAAATAGATATGCCAGTATCAACACGCACTCGGGCATCGAGCAATCCAGACGAGACGATCTCGAGTCATTAGGTTACGTGCTTATGTACTTTAATAGGGGTAGTTTGCCCTGGCAGGGACTGAAAGCGGCTACTAAGCGACAAAAGTACGAGCGCATTTCTGAGAAAAAAATGTCAACGCCCACTGAGGAACTTTGCAAAGGATACCCGAGTAAAAATTGATTACTTTGGAAATTATTATGCGTTTACATTATTTTCACTAATTGCCTTTAACTTCCATCAACTCCTATCAACTTCCATCAAATACCGCCAAAGAAGTAATTATTGTAAAAGAGTGGAATTAATTTTTTTATTTTTGTAATATTGCGATTTCGGTTTCCACAGACAAATAGCTCCCGGTTATTTTTGTAGATGAATGTGCACGTATTTGTATTTTATATGTATATGTATGCACAGTTGAATCAATTATTATAAAAAAAAGAAACTTACAAAAATATACAAATGAAAATAAATAACAAAAACTGTAATGTGACATTTTAATTATGTATAAAATTTTTTTGTAATTGTTGCACAGATGAATTCATGACTTACTTGAGATACTGCCGACAATTGCGATTCGAAGACAAGCCTGATTACTCTTATTTGCGCCACTTGTTCAGGACGTTGTTCCACAGCATGGGTTTCACTTACGATTACATATTCGACTGGAACATGCTCAAGTTTGGCAACAGCAGACAACCCGCGGCTGTTGCCCCGGCGCAGCAAGCGCCACCCCTGCCGACGGCCAACCCCTCGATCCCAACTGTTCCCACGGTTCCCTCCGGGGTCAACAAAGAACCGGAGAAACTTCTCGGACAACAGATGTAAGTTTTTCTTTTAGATTTAAAATTTCTAGGATACTACTACCTGTTTGATCTCACTGTTATGCATAATGGTGAGCATAAAAATGTAACTTAAGGCTTAACACATAAGACTTAACACTTGGGACTTAATACATAAGACTTTACACTTAACAATTAATATGTAAGACTCAACACATAAGACTTAATACATAAGACTTAATACTTAAGACTTAACACTTAATACCCGAAGATTTCTGAAAATACCGCAACACTTTTTAAAAATTATAACTTCAATCTGACAAAATTTATGTATAATAAATGATTTCCATCTATCTACACATTTATTTAATGAAAAAGTTTTAAATGTCAATATCTTTCAAGAAAAAATTTTTTTTAATAAAAAATACACCTCACAAGTTATCAATGGTTATCAATAAACTCAGTTCAATTAAATTCAACTAGCCCCAAATTTTTGTTTTTAATTTTTGATTTTATACAGGGCATGTCCAAAATTGTCCGAGGTGAACGTCTATCGCGTAGCAGGCACGTCACATCTTGGCCGTAACAAGTTTGACCCAGTTGGCACGTACTTTGCGGCAAGCATGGAGCAACTGCGAGATGATAAGAAACGTGCAGGTATTTGAGGCTTGAAATTTATTCTTACCTACTTTTTCCTCATTAATGGATCGTAATCTCCAAAGTCTTTTCATTTACCTGTGTTTGCACTTCATTTTCCTCCAATTCGTAGGTGACTTGAAAATCCATAATGCAATGATTTAGCGCCTTCTGTTGACCCAGGCCCGATGTTGCAAAGTTTCTTTTGCGGTTGCACGAATATCGTTACCTTGGTTACATCCACTTTTATACTCTTCTCTGTTGCCGTTTTTTTTTCCTGGACCATGTTGAAGGGATTGTTGATTATTTGGATTTCATACTGCACAAACTACAATTTTATACTGTATGAATTGCGTTTAATAGTACTACTACTTTATATGTTAGTGTATGAGGTGTATACGCTGTGCAATGTATACAGTATAAGTTGTGCTATTTTGATTTGCGCAGCTGGAATGAAGAGCTACGGAAAAACGCACAAATGAATCGAACAGAGGATGCTCCGGCGCAGAGGCCAACTATTTTTGCATGATTTTCGTGCATCGGATCGCTGCGGAATATTTGGAAAAGTGTCCATTATCACAGTTGAATGTTACCGATCTCTTGGTTCGATACGAGCATTGTGAAATCATTTTGTATTGAATAATAATTGGTACTGTTTACTTGGAATGGAATACAGCGTAGTTTTTCATTTCTTGGGTGAAAAAGGAAGCGTTGCTCGGGATTTCATGCTTCATCCCAGTTTCCAAGGACTCTTAGGCATTTTTCAGTTTTTCTGCATTCGTTCGTCTTTCGTTTTTGGTTTTTTCGTGTCTACAGTTTTCATGATTGCGCATCTCAAGGTCGAAATAGGCTCAATTCGCAACATTTTCTTTGTTCCTTTAATTTTCATCCCCAGGATATGATGAATCGACTTTTTTTTGGTTTATTGTTTTTATTCTATCAATTAAGAAAAGAAAGCAATCATTGTGGATGAGTAAAAGTTTTTTCACTAAATCATACCATTCTGAATGGAGTGAATTATAATAAAAAAAAATCATCAAGTGAGATAATTTCCTTTGTATGAATGGACGTTTTGAGATTTAATTTTTTTTCTTTATTTTATGATTTTTAGACATGGGACTTCCCCCATTGGCAGGTGTGAAAAATATGAGTAGGGCTTATCGCAACACTGCCACTGTCGCTGGCGAAACGCCTCCAACATCCAAGTACGTTTTTATATGAATTTTTTTATAAAATAATTGATTCTGGTTAATGATTCTTAAATGACATGGTTCTCTGTGTTTTTTTTTTTTTCAGATAAGACGAAACCCACAAATTAATCATAAGGATCGTAATCGAAAGAAATCAGAGAAAGCAGTGGAGCAGCGTTTTATCCCTGCCACTGACGATTATTCCTCTCAATTATCCGTGTCATTTCGGTGAAAATTGTCCCTGGTGTTCGGTTCATTGCATTATGTTAGCCAACTATTTTGTACGACCCTTTATGAAAGAAGAATTTTCGCTTTTTTCACGCTCGTGGATGAACCACTTTTTTGCGCCCCAAATAAATATGATGATTAACCATTGAATTCTATCTTTTTTTAAATTATTTTTCCTGAGTTTTTCTACTGTGGAAAGGAACGAGTTTCTTTTTTCGAAAGAGCCAAAACATGGACAACGCAAAACGGTCCTTGCCACTTGCATATTTTTGATTTGGTGTATGAAAGTAGGAAATGCAAAGTAGTAGTACACGAAATTGATGATTTCCAATGAGAAGAAAAAAAATATTACTGGTCCTTTTGCATTTCCAACTTTTGGGCATGCCCGACTGCCGCCTTCCACCTGACGCACATGAAATTTCCAGAAATTCCACGATGCGAATTATCGTTGAGAGATACAGTTTGCAGCGTTATGCGAAATTGAGAGTAGCTTATTGGAATAATAATTTTTGTAGCGAGTTACGTTATTTGTTAATTATTGATGTTATTATCGAGTGATTTCCATGTATGGATCAGTGCAAATATTTGACGAGGATTTGTATTCATCCGTCCGGTGGACTTTGGGATTCGATAGATTTTTTTTTTTTTTTTTTTGTTATTTTGTGTAACGTGCGAATCATGATAAATGTATTTGTAAACTTGTGTTGCGGAGAGTTCGAGATGAGCGACTTGCATAGTTTTGGAAAATGAACTTGAGTAAAGGTGAACTTTTTTGTACAAGTACATACTTTTTTTTTGTACAAACCCAGACATTCTCATCTCAATATTCGAATTGGAATTTAAAGAAAAACAACGAGATTTATTTCGGTGCGAAATTTATTCAATATAAAGTTATCCCAAGTATGGTCGCTCGTTGAATTCATCAAAAGGCGCACTTGCACTAAGTACAATTGTTCAGTCAATGTTATTATAAAAAAAAACGCACCATTTTCTCAAATTAAAGCTATACAACTAAAGCTGACCATTATTTTATGGCCATGGAAAATTATCTCCCTCGCCGCATCAATTTTTGAAAAAAAAGTTAACAAAATTACAACATTACATATAAAATATGAAAGTCACAAGCTGCTCTCGCAAGGCCTTGAAAAATTGATCATCTCGGAAATAGCAACTTTTTTTCAATATATAAAACTCAATATTCTTAACAAAGTGATGTGTGATTTTTCTTTCGATTCTTTCCACTATCGAGAGAGCAAAAATTCGCCCAGCGAGTAAAATTGTGCACGTTGTCAAGTGTGAAAGAGACTTTCACACTCGATAACGGTTACGATGATAATAATTTGTCCAACACCGGTGTCGATTTGTCTAATACACATACAACGAAAATTAAACCGGGACAATGATTGTCAATAAAAATATGTTTTTCACTGGTATCGATCATCACCATTATTTCGTTAGTACGCGTTTTCAACTTGACTATTACAATTTTAACGTATATCGATTCGACGAAAATAAAGCAATTTTTTCACGTTAAACAGTCGGGGATTATCAACTATAAATCTAAGATTAAAATCAGCTATTGCCCATAATAAAACAGAAAATATATTGCGGAATTTTTCACCTCAAAATCGACGTTCGCAATAAAAAAAAAAGACAAAGAAATCTTTATATGGGCGTGAGACTGATGTTCATGGAAAAAAAATAATAAAAACCTCACATTCAACATCCGCGGTGAAAAAAGCAAACATTAAATGCATATCAAGCGATTAAAATATATGCTTTAAAAAATATTCCATGATAAAATGCATTGGTATACCGAAATTTGACATTGAAAAATTTGTTCATTTACTTATTCTACGTGGAAAGTATTGAACCGCTTCTAAAATAATAATTATATACAATAATAAAGTAAAAACTTATTGCCATAAATGCTGTAATCGTTACATATAAAGAGATATATCTTATAAACATTTTTTTCATATTATCAAGTTGATAAAATATGTTTGAAAAAATTTGCAAGCTATTTGTGAATTGAATTGGGTGAATAATGTTGTAAAATTTATGCAAATAGACTGAATAAAATCGCCGACGCGCACACACGTAAAACGCTACGCCAAGTTTTCGGAGTTTCTTGGAAATTTGTTTCTTTTTTTTTTTTTAGATAAGACTGTACACGTCCACTTTTTTTTTTATTCCGTTGGATAATTTTATCCAAAATGTCCTATGATCCAACTTCTTCTGGTCTCGCCAGCGGGGCCTTGGATTTTTCTGTGGTCACCGTGGTCGTGGTTACTTCCAGGTTCGCCAAATCTGCCGCGCTAATCTGGAAATTCCGATTCATGTGAAAAAAACCGTTTTTCATCATTTTTGGAATTATGGAATTCATATGCAAGGGAAACAGGGCCGGATTTACCGAATAGGCAAACTAGGCAGCTGCGGCAAATTTTTACAGAAACTTTCGAAATTTGTTTTAGCTGCGAAAAACTAAAATTTAGCAGAGATATCAGTTTTTATATAACTGATGTGAGGATTTTTTGATTATTTTGTTGGTATACTGGCAACATAATAAAAAAAAAAAAAAAAAATAAATAAATATCAACGAATTTTACAAGATTCCAAGTTTTTATTATGAGGTTTATATAAGAAACTGTGAACAACATCTCTAAAATTTTCGACATTTTTCAAATTTAAACGGAGTGTTTGGAATACTTGAAATTTTCGAAGTAAATTTGTTGAAATTATCGAAATATTTTTATTTTTATAATTTATAAATGTTAATATACTTTTCAATAAATTTTGTCTCGAATTTTCGGAATGCTTAAAATTTCCATCTATTTTAAAAATGTCCAACTCCAAGAATTTTCAAACTATTAATAATTCATGAATTTTGCGAAAGTCCTATCGTTTGCAAAATGTTCTTAATGTGACAAAATTTTTGAATTTTAGTGATCATTGAAGAATATGAATGATATTTACGTGGTGCACGAGAATTCGGAATGATAATTTGAGAAAAAAATTTCGTGTAGCCACCTCGCGAGCACGAGCTTTTAAAATGATAATTCGAGAAAAAATTTGGTGTAGCTACCTACCGATCACTAGCGTATTTACTGATTTGTACGTTAGTACGAATTAAAATGAGTCATTTTTTACAATATTGAAAATTTTCCAATATCCGAAATTCGCAAAAGTCTAAAATTTCAAATTTTTCTTATAAATTACATTTTTATTAGAATTTTTGAAAATTGCTTGAATATTTGAATTTTATGAAAGTTAGTGAATTATCCGAACACTCAAAATTTCTAAATTTTTCAACTATTGATAATATATGAATTTCGCGAAGGTCCTGTCGTTTGAAAAAATTCTATATGTGACGACATTTCTGAATTTTAGTAATCATAGAGGATATGAATGATATTCATAAAAATAAGTAAATTTTTACAATATTGAAACTCTTGCAATATCCGAAATTTTCGATATTTTTCAAATTTTTAAGGAATGTTTAGAATAACTTAATTTTCGAATTAAGATTGCTGAAATTATCGAAACATCTTTATTTTCATAATTTTTCGATTTTAATATACTTATCAATTAATTTTTTCGACTATTTTTCGTTGCAAATTTTCCGAGTGCTTAAAATTTTCATGAATCTTATTTCCGATTCCGAACATTCTCGAATTATTGATAGTTTATGAAATTTGCGAAATTCCTATCGTTGGCACAAAGTGTTCTAAATGTGACGAAATTTCTGAATTTTAATAATTATTAAAAAATTATGAATGATATTTAATAAAATGATTAAATTTACGCGATAATTTAACTGAGATAAACAAATTCTATAGGATTCGAAAATTTTTTTGAGGTCCATATAAAAGACAGTCAACAAATTTCCAACTTTTTTCTAATTTTGACAGACTGTTCGGAATAACTGGAATATTCGAAATAAAATTGCTGAAAATGTCGGAAAAATTTTAATTTCATAATTTCTAAATTTAAATATGCAAATCAATAAATTTTATCGACTATTTTTGGTTGCACATTTTGAGAATGCTTAAAATTTCTATAAATCTTAAAATTTTCCGACTCGGAGCACTTTCCAGTTGTTAATAAATTATTAATTTTTCGAAAGTCCTAACATTTGCAAAATGTTCTACATTTTCGTAATAATAGAAGATTATGAATGATATTCATAAAAATGAGTAAATTTTTACAATATTGAAATTCTTGCAATCTCCGAAATTTTCAAATATTTGACATCTCTTCGAATTTTCCTTATCAAATACATTTCTAAAATTTTGAAAACTGCTTGAACATTTGAATTTCGCAGAATTTAATTAATTTTCAGAATGTCAGTCTATTTGGAAATTTCAAAATGATAATTATTCACAGGGTTCCTAGAGTAGAAAAAAGTTAATGTAATGACACTATCTACTAAAATATTCCAAATAACGTAAGTTTTGAAATTACCAAGTTGTACATTTCTGTACAAATGTCTGAATTTCCAAATTCTACAAATTTTTACGTATTTACAACTTTTCTATATTTTTCCTCTTTTGTAATTTTAGTTATTTCTTATGGAAGACTCGAAATTCATATGATTTTCTAATTCACTGAACCTCAATTTTTTTCTTCGGAGAAAATGGGTGAATAGGGGGGGGGGGGTGGGGAGTTGGAGGGACGATAATTTTTGAAACTGCCTAGGGGCGCCAAATTCCTAAAACCGGCCCTGAAGGGAAATAATGTAATTATCTGAAATTGTCAAAAAGTAGAAAAAGCAGACTCAAATTCAGGGGAATTTCAAAAAAAGCATAATTGAAAATGTTTCGTAATTCATGAAAATAAAATGTTTGTCAGCTGACCTCCATGTTCTCGGGCAACGTGATAGTGGCATGCGTCAATGTGGTTTCGGTGCCGCTGGAAATTTCTCTTTCTACTGTGGTGCCTAAATAAATGTAAAAAAGTAACCAAAAAGTGTTGGAACAGAAATGGGAAAAAAAAGTATTTCGACTGAGCGGAAAGATTGTTGTGGAAAACTCACTGTTGACTTGCTGGGAATCACTGATCTGATTGGTCTCGATTTCTCCGTTGGTGGTGCCGTTGCTGGAAGCCTGGGAAATGACGGTCGTCGTTTTCACGACCAGAGACTGATTCTGGGTCAGGATTTCCGAAGTCCTCGACGTCACTTCCATTTTCAGGCCTGACAAACGCGTGTGAAGCTCCTCGGACGATGTCGTGTTTTTGAACAGCGAACTGTTACTGTGTCACGTCCAAACGGTCATTACAACAACAACAACAACAACAACAACAAAATGTCGAGTATGGGATTTAATTTTCGTTGATGACAACTTTTTACTATCAAAATAATCGATTCCCGGTCATATTCCCGAAACATCATTAAAAAGACCGTTCGGGAAAAGGGTTTTCGGGAAAATGGTCGGCAACGTAAATAATCGCAAAAACCTACAGCAAATGATCCTTGACGCTGTCGATCGTGATATCCCCGACCGAGTTCAAATCCTGACGATCGTCGTCTCCGTTGACGTCATTCGTGCTGGCGGCCGGTCTCAGAGTACTTTCTTTCGGGGACTCGTCCCCTGGAGCTAAACGAAAATCCCCGTCTATAATTTTCCCTGCGTTTTCTCCGAAATCTACCTAAACCACGGCAAAATCAAGCCCACAAACCAGGTGCAACATATATACCAAGCTCGCGAGTGTGCAGCAAAGAACAAAAAAATAAAAAAAACCAAATCCCAAACTATACGTTCTGTACTAAAAAATAATGTATTTTCGTCTCTGCATACATGTTTTCGATAATGTACAATATATTACAGAATGAATGTATGAAAAAAAGCACGCTTGAAATCAAAATGACGTTACAAAATGAATGGTCGTAGTCGTCGCAGATGAATGAATAGACTCAGAGACGTAGGCAAGATTTTCGGGAGGAGTTTTTCAAAAAAATAAAATGTCTTCTTGGGGATTTTACGGTTCTTTGAATTTTGGAAATCCTGAAATTTGCCGTTTTTTTTTGTTTTTTCAGTACTTAAGTTGTATGTTCAGTGTGTTGTATTTTATGGTATTTTTATAGATTTCTAGAATTTCTAGAATTTGCCTACGCACCTGAATCAACTCGATATGTATGAACCATAGTATGAACCTACATAAATAATATTGTACTGAAATGCACTGGCATTTAACATCAACATGCCGACAATAACGATTGGGCACCTAAGAATAATGCAGCATTGGTTAGAAAAAAGTGTTAATGAAAATGCGAAACTATAAAATAATAAAGGAGCAAAGGGGTTAATGCCCAAGCGCACGTCGGAACGACGTTTGAAGACTAGCTCGTCTCATCAACTTACAACAGCCGACGCCGTTTTCCAAAATCTCGCTTTTCGACGCTGCTGCCTCGGCCGGTTCGCTCTTGTCCTCGTCCTCGCCCTCGACTGTCTTTGGAGCGATCGTTTTCTCATCCTCCTCCGCCTCGGGCGCGGCTCTCGCGCTCGGCGGCAGGTTCAGGGCGCAATGGGCCTTGGTCACCCTTGTCGCCGAGAGCGAGATGCGCTGCAACTCCGAACTCGAGTGCAAGTACAGGGCCTCCCCGGTTTTCGTGAACGTCAGCGAAGAAATTCCACTGTCGACGGATTTCAGGATGTAGTTTCAAAAATGGACATGTCACGTGTCGATGTGATATGCATGTTTATTAGGGGTATGCGGCATAGAGAATTTCACGTATTGGGACGGATCATAAGTTATTCGATAAATCCCGTAAATGTCGGGAAATCCCGAAAAATCTAGGGAATCTTTGAAAAGTTGGAAAAATTTAAGTAAGTACGAGAATCTCAAGAATCTCGAAAATCCAGGAATTCCGAAAAATCTAGTAATTCCGATAACTCCTGAACTATAGAAATAGAAAAAACCGAAAAATTCCGAAAAATATAGGGAATTTGTGAAAACTTGGGAAAGTTTGAGTTATAACAAGAATTTCAAGAATCCCGAAAATTTCGAGAATCCAGCAATTCCGATAACTCTTCAACTATAAAATTAGAAAAAACCGAGAAATCCCCCAAAATCTAGGGATATTTATAATATTTGTATATTATAAATATAATATTAGTTAAATGCCAATAATTATGACTTATTTTAATTACTCAAAACTATAAAACAATTTTTTTTTAATTTTTTGTTTATTTTCAAACGTTTGGAACTTGAGAGACATAAAAACCTCGAGATAAATAAAGCACAAGGTAAAATTAAAATCAAAATTTTCAATATTCTCTGTCAATTTGATTATTAATTTACGGGGAATAATACAGTCCGTTTATTATTAAGTCGGTCGGTTAACTAACAATTGACTTGAAATATAAAAAAGATAGCTCTTAAAAATCATATCAATTTACAATAACAACAACATGAAATGAAGTAAAATGCCTAAGTGGAAGGTACGATATTCATGTATTTAAATTTACGAGATTTCGTCAACTAATTTTAAACTTGCAATTGATAAAAAAAGAAAAAAAATAGATTTATTGACCGCACTGCAAGAAATCCCTAATTTTGCTTAAGCCAAGTCATCTCACAGTATCTTTTAAGAAAGTTTACCAGATCAGTTGGTTGATTCAAGTGTTTTCTACATGCGGTCAGTCACTTTATTGCCATGACTTGATCGCAAGCTATTAGCATTATAGCTAGGAATTTCTTTTTGTGCTTTCGTCGAACTGTAATGCTTGGATAAGCTTGCGTATACATAAAAACTTATATCATTCAGTGTTTACATGAAATTGAGTTCTTTTGATATCTCAGTACTGTTATACATAGATTTCATGCACAGCATTCGGTCCAAATGACGCTATTCGTATTAGATTTGTGAACTATAAGGTATGAGGTAACCAGTGGATTTTTCCATGTGATTCATCATCACGTTTTCAGTTTTATTTATTTTATTAATATTATCTTAACTTAACCTAGAAATCCTGAAAAATTTAGGATATCTTTGAAAAGTTCGGAAAATTTGAGTTGTCACGAGAATTTCGAGAATCTAAAGAATCTAGGAATTTCATTTCTTTCTTATAAACAAAAAGTTCTCAAAACTTCCTTAAACTTAGGATTGAAACTCTTTCGTATCTTACTTTATGTCCTCCCTCTTGATGGCGGCGGCGTTGAGCTGCCTCCGAAGTTCCGGCACGCTGAGAACGAGGCAGTCGCCGAGGTTGGTGAGGCACAGCAGGCAAGTTTCCTCGTGATCGCCCGCGGGCTCGACGGGGCACGAGAACTTGGCGAATCCAGTTTTGCGGACCCTCGAGCCCTCGTGGGCCGTCAGCTTGTACTTGCAGAAAGGCTTGAGCGACGGCAAGCTGAAGATCTTGAATTGCTCCTCGCTGGCGATGACGACGCGGTGGGGCGAGGCCATGTCCGGGCCCGGGCACACGCCCTTCTCCGCCTCGAAGGGCTCCGGCAGCGGCACGTTGCTCCCGTCCAAAATCGTGATGGCGATCACCGGGGCGCGGTGCTTCAACTGAATCTCCTTGCCGAGCACGCAATACACGTCGTCCACCGTGCGCAAACGACCCGCGGGGATCGCCAGGTTTATCACGTAGACCGTCCCGTTGTTCGTGCCCGCCCAAATCGATGCCGTCGTGTTTTGCGCTGCGATCATTCAAATTGCCGAAATTCGGGTCAACAGTATTTCTTGGTAAGAGTTTTTACTGTTCTTTTGTTTTCCATCATTTTCAGATGAGTTTAAATGCTACAATTGCGTTGCGATGTTTCAATGTTACGTTATGTTACAATGTTACAACTCGTTTAAATGTTACAATGGATGCCTAGTTTTAAAAGCGCAATTTCAAGCTAAAAATAATTATCTTTTGTTTTTAAGGTGCATTTGAGTATCTACTTTGTCGCTGATGTCAGTTTTACCAAAAATAACGCATTTGAATAATTATGAAAAACAAAAAACAGTAAAAACTGCTACCTTATCAACATATTGACATAGGAATACTCTCAAGTCCATTGTCATTTCATGAAAAATAAAAATGTACACGAAGGACAAATAAAAATAATGGGAAAGCAATGCATGAAAATGTTAGCAATCACGATAGAAATAAAAAATGGCTTAATTTTACTTACTTAAAAATTACAACAATCTTGGTATTAGAACAACTTTTTCATAAAAAGAATTCTAATTATAAATTTTCAACTAGGATAACATAAAAAAAAACTTTTTTTTTTGTTTCGACTTAAGGTAACAATATAGAAAAATAAGAATCGACTAAAACGCTGAAAATACGAAAAAATTCGAATCCTGGAGCATCGAATTCTGGGAATCTACAGAAAAATCCATACAAGTTGCAGAAAATCTTTCGAATCATGCAATTACAGAGGAAATGCTAAAAGAAATATAATTCTATGAAAGTATGGTATTCTAGAAGAATTTACAGATATATACTAGAAATTTATAAAAACGTAAAAACACATTACAAAATCTTTGAAATACTGATAAAAATATTAAAATAGAAAATATCTATATAATTCCTTAAATTCACATTTTCACTAGATATTGCCAGTCAATAATAATGTTTGCATTATTATTGACTTTTGTTCTCACGTACAAGTTCGATTATTATTTTTGTCTGGGTATATCGAGTAAAAACGTGAATTTTAATAATTTAGAAATCTGCTAAATAAAACAGAAACACTAGAAATTCCTTCAAAATTTCAATATTTCATAAAATAAAAATTTCATGAACCAAAAAAATGTAAAAATAATGAAAAAAAATTGTTTAACATAATTAAAAAACTATGTGAATTAAATTTTTTTTCAACAATGCATAAAACTTTGAATTTTAAAGCATATTATTTTAGAAATCTATTTATGAATCCATTATTACAAATCCAAAACATTTTTGGAATTGTATAAATACAAAAAAAAAATTAAACTGGACATTTTTATACAAGATATTGTTTTCCAAAACTCAATTGAAACCAAAATCGTGAAAATTTTCAATATCATAGTATCAAATTCTAGAAATCTATAGAGCGACTCGTTGAAATATTCGAGATTCATAAAAACGCTAGAAATTAATACAACACTTAATAAATACAAACATAATAATAATATTTTTATAAAATAAAAATGTAAAAAATACAAAAATTCCAGAAATCTCTGGAATATACGAAATCCGCCAAGTTATAATTTTCTCAAAAATTTATGAAAAAATTCAAACGTTTATTACAAATATTATAAAAGACAAAAAAATCTTAACCTCAGCGAAATCCATGATATTCAAAATTTTATTAAATGTGCAACTCACTAGACTCTAACATTTTTATAATTTTAAATTCCAAAGGAAAACATATTTTTTTCATCCCCCCTCCCCCCAAGAAAAATTTTTTTTTACCCACCCCCCTGACAAGAATATTTGCATTATTAATTCGTTTCTGAAACAACTATTTTTTTGTGCAAGAAATAACACAGACAAGCTAATTTTCTTCGATTTCGAAAAATCACTCACCAGTGACAATGAAACTTTTGGCGAAGTAAAGACAACGAACCATGGAACCCAGGACGTCGTCCACGGGTCTCGCTTCGATTTGCCTTTCAACTGGTTTCATTTCCGACGGTGACAAGTCGACGCTCGGCGACGATGCCACTGTTGGTCTGCGAACAATAAAAAATAGACGAGAGTTGAATTATTTATCAAAAGACACGGATTTCAATAAACATTTTCAATTGGAACTTACGATTCTTTCTTTTTTTCCGCTGGCGCATTTTGTGTTGGACTCCCCGCGTTAGCCCTTCTTTGAGATCTTCCCTTTCGTAAACGCCGGAACGACTCTCTCAGAGATTTTTTGAAAGATTTTCTTCTCGAAATCGGCGTGTCCCCGGCTCCCGATAAATCTGTAGTCAGTGATGAGAATCATTTTATAAAGTTCCAGTTCTTTTTTAAAAACCTTCGTTTCATAGAACTACGTCAAACAGTTACAAGTTTTATCTCAAAAACTACTTCCACCAATTACATTTAATTAGGTTCAATTTACTTGAGATCATCATTATAATATTTTATTTTTATTATTTTATATTCAGGGTGTCCCAAAGTCCGCGATAAAAAAAAAATCCTCAATTCCTTTTTCAATTTCGAGTCGAAAAGTCCTTTACCACTTTTTGCAAAACTCAAAAAC
>JAPYZL010164011.1:0-12052 GCA_030522825.1 Platygaster orseoliae
TCGGGAGACTTAAGTGATTCGTCTCTTAGAATCTACCTTCCGTATACTTTAGTATACTTTTAGAGACCAATCGAGTTTTACAAAAATATACGAAAGTCTACGATTGGTATACTTTCAGATACTTCGAGAAAAAATTAACTTCAAGTATACGGTTCGTATAGACTTCAGAAGACTTTTATATGATTTTTCTCCAAGAGTCTACCTTTCGTATACTTTGGTATACTTTTTGTAATTAACATTGGTATATTAGTATACTAAAGTCACCCAACGGTTTACTTTCATAGATCGATTGGTATACTTTTATAGGCAACGTCAACTTTTGGCATACTTTGGTATACTTTGGGAGACGAACGTAACGAATCGGTATACTTTTTCTTTCTACTCGGGTATATTTATTCGGACTTTGTAACATTGACAAACACTCGCTAAATTCATAAAAATTTATTTAATTTTTAGCCAACTTTTTCCATTCCGAAAAGTCACAATAATAATCTTAATGACTTATTTTCAATCAACTAACTTTTCGGTCCTTAACAAAAAGTTATTGATCATAGTAGAACGATTTTTTCTTTTTCGTCTCTTAATTCTGTTTGAAAATTACATCAAAGGTTCAAACAACATTTTTCGTTGACTTATTATTTTTGTAATATCCACATGGAAAAAAAATTATTTGCTGTATCAGCAAAAAGATGTGTTGCTTCAACACAACTTAAGAAAACGAATTTTTTTTGCAACTGTAGCTTATTTTTTTGTTGACAGAGCACAATCACAAAAAATACAGCAACATTTTGTGGCAACGTCCGAAATTATAACAAATTATCTAAAACATCATATTTCCACAAAACTTGATAGACAAAATCAATTTGTACACATATATATGTAAACTTAAAATGAAAATCCAGTGATAATTATTCTCCGGAATCACAAAAAGGAGAAAATGTTTACGCGAGGGTGTGGGAAATTGGCGCGTCTCCAAAAACGCCGAGAATCGCTCGGAACTTCGAGGGGGGATGCCGGCATATAGCGTCGCGACGCTCGACGTCGGAGTTAGTCTCGCAAAAACACGTCGCACCAACAACGACCGTCAATATGCCGGTGAGTTTGCAACATTTTCCGCGAAAAATAACTCGAGAAAACCGCGAAAAACCCGTTTTCCTCTGTTCGAATTCGAATTCCTGCGTAAAAATGGCGCGCGTACGCCATTTTTGACGCCGTAAGATATTAAATGACGGCGCGCTCTTGAAAGGGCGCTAATTATAAAGTCCCCAAGAACAAATCGGACGTTTCGCATTTAGTCGAGCTTTTATGGCTTCGCGGCCCCGAAAAATCGCGGGAAATCGATGTTGTTTTGGGGTTATAAATAAAGATTAATCGTTCGGCCAGCGCGTGCCAAAATATTCGTGCGTCAATCGCTCGAGTCGTTCGCGAAATCGGTCGTGAAATAACTGATTTCGTTGATGTTCCGCAGATTTTTAGATCAATGTATGAAATTTTATAAATGAGGAAATTGGAGTTTTCTCGTAATGTGAATTTTTTAACAAAACTACACTGTAAAACAAATTTTTCATACATTAATGAATTGGAAATTTTCCATACTTTGTATATGATTCTCATAAATGTGTAGGATTTTTCTCATTCATTTATAGAATTTTTCGGAAAAGTACGGGAAATACGGGAAAACAAAAAAATTTAGAAGGAAGTTTTTATCGTTTTATGGAAAAATAAGAAAGATCAATAACAATTAATAATACATGATAATAAAAATATAAAAGAAAGTATATTTAACAATAATATAAACAAATCAAAATATAAGTTAAATTCTAGAGAACATTAAAAATATTTTGATGTAAGTTGTCACAGTTTACAAAATTCAGAGTTCTTAATTTCAATAATCAAAAAATAACAACAATCTTAGCTTTAAAAAAAATTTTTTCCAAACAGTATTTCAATTATGAATATAAAATTAGAAAATGAGGAAAATTAAAATTATAAAAATTCGTGAAACCTAATAAACAATAAAAAAATTCAAATTGATCAAAATATCAAAAATAAAAATATATAAAAAATACAAAAAATAGTGAAAGTGTTAATGATCTGTGTTAAACATACTTGTTTCTCAAGAAACTATTCGAATAGTTCAAATTTTTAAAATTTTGAATTTCATAGCATCAAATTATAAAAATATATAGAGCAATTCATAAAAAAGCCACGAAATTTTATAAGTTACTAAAAACACGAAAATTCTAGAAATCTATTAACTCTTCAAACTTAATATGAAATATAGAAAATTACCAACTACAAGGCACCATTCATAAATTTTTCCATCATTCGTGATGTATTTTATATTCTAAATATTTTATTAAAAAGCGCATATTTAAAAAAAAAAACGTACATTGATGAAATTGTAATCATTTTTCCACAACCAATGCTTATTGACTGTTTAATTGATAAATATTAATCATAAAATAATATTTATATCAATGAAAAGTTCTCTGATTTTTGGAAACTTTAATTATACATATTATTACACATTGTATAATTATATAATATAATTCAAGACAAATTAATAATCTCATATATACACAATTCAAAAAACATTATTTCTCAACTGAAAATTACATAAAAAAAATTTAAATTGCAAAAACACTCATGTTCGATTTGTTTCGTTTATTATGATTTTCGTTGTTTTTACTTTCCTCTTAAAAACCGCTTCAAATATTTAAAAATAAATTTTACATCAATGTTTGAGAATAAACATTCAAAAATCATTTCATGTCCACAATGTTATTAAAATACTCGGCATCTATGAATCAAAAATCGCAAGACGAAATAGCATCTTCAGTTATGCAACATGATAATTTACACAAATGTTTAAATAACAACATTCACCTGTTTCATAAATAGAGCCAAGTGTGTTTAAGCTATATGATATAATGTTGCAAATAAATCATCGTTGCAACTTGTACTTTTCATGTTCGCCCACCGAATTTGAAACCTCAAGTTCATAAATCAAGATCGAGTTTACTGACCATAAATTTTACTGGAATTTCTAAATTTTAGTATCTCAAGAAATAAATTTTTTTCTTTTTATTAAATAATCAAAAATTTACAATATTTTTACGAATGTTGCCTCTGTGTTTCGCAAAATCGTAGAAGTTCTGTATTTCAAAGTAAAGTCGATCATTTTACAAAACGATAAAATTTTTTATTTTTCACTATATTAATTGTTAGAAATATAATTTATTATGTTGCTTTTTCAAATTGAAATATTTTTTGTTAATATATGACAGAATAAACTGATTTATCACTTTTTCGATCGACTCGAGTTAACGAGCGAAACTTGTTTGAAGTTCTCGATAATTAATTTACGTTGTGTTCAATTGAACCTGGTCCAAATTACCCCAAATCAAAATCCCGAATACTTTGTTCTGGCAGACGAAACAAAATCACTCTAGCGAAGCGTCGAATTCAAAACTCAAGCGTTATTAATAATTCATCGAAGACGTAAAAAGCTGTTCTTCCGGGCGCGATTATTTATAAACTCCCCGACATTTTTTTAGGTCAATTAAGGATAATGAACTTTCGAAAAAGCAAAAGTTTGTAGTACATATTTTTGAGTCTGATTATCGAGTGAAAATAAATTCAATAAATAAGTTTTTAAAAAAAATGTTGTAAGCACTTCTTTAAAGTCTCAGTTTGAAATGAATATAATGAAAATATTGTTTTTGATGCTAATTACAATAATTTTTTTCTAAGGAAAAAACCCTTCAATATTACATAGCAAATAAAAAAAGTAGTAATAATAAATAGTACGAATACTCATTATTCACAAAATTGACCAGTTAAACAAAATGTGTTATTCTTCAGGAACTACAAATATGATTACCAAATGAAAATTCCCATCGCAAATTGCAACATCGATAAAAAAACAAAATAATAATAAATACATTAAAAAACACATTACTTTTGTTAAAAATTATAAGTTATCCGACCTAAAAATATTTTACTTATTTAAAAAAATTTGAATTAGAAGTATAAAACATTTTTTTTCATGTATAAAATATACTATGAAATGCGACAAAATTTTCATAATACTAAAAAAAGTACGAAAGTACAAAAAACATGAATGACTTTTCATGTATGCAATTTCCCAGAAATTTTCAAATTTATGGTGCATCGAAAAAAAAATGGAAATTACTGGACATCTGTATAAAAAACTGTTTTTTAAAAATAAAATTGAATACTCTCAATCGTTGAAATTTTCTATACTATTGCAATGAATTCTAAAAACCCATAAAAATACCAAAAAATATCACAACGTTTTTGAAGATACTCATATTTTTTTCAAAAATCCATAAAAATTAAAAAATTTTTTAGATGTTTGATTTTTAAAGTATCGAATTCTAGAAAGCTTAATATTGAAATCGATACATAATCAAAAAAATTCTGAGTTTCATAAATATTAAACAAACATAAAAAAAACTTAAAGTATGAACACGAAATTCGTATAAAACGAATTTCATTATTTTGAATTCGTATTCGAAAAATAAAAAATCGTAATTATGTTACCAGATTGCCAGAGAATAAAAATTGCGAAATCCCGAAGGAAATATATTTTTTCAGAAAACCCCTCCCGAAAATGTTTTCTGCTTATGCACTTGTGATAAGAATAAATTAAATATACCCTAAAATTAAGGGTATAGTTAATTTATTTGACCATTTAATGATCTACATCCTCTAATTAAAGTTTAACATTTCAGCCACGCAACAAGGAACAAGAGAGCGAAATCCTCACCTGGATCGAAAACGTGACAGGCGAAAAATTACCAAAAGGAGATTACGAGGACATTTTAAAAGATGGCGTGGTTCTTTGTCAACTGATCAACAAAATGGCGCCTGGGTCCGTAAAAAAAATCCAAACGAAAGGAACCAACTTCCAATTGATGGAAAACATTCAGAGATTCCAAGCAGCGATTAAAAAATACGGGGTGCCAGAGGAAGAGATATTTCAGACAGCTGATCTTTTCGAAAAAAGAAATATTCCCCAAGTTACGCTGTGTCTCTATTCCCTGGCGAGAATCGTAAGATTTTTTTCTTTCACGTTTAATTTTAATTAAATTTTCTGATCTGCTGCCTTTCTAAAGTTCAAAAATTCACAATTTTCAGACGCAAAAACACCCAGAATACACTGGACCTAGATTGGGCCCAAAAATGGCGGATGAAAACAAAAGGCAATTTACGGAAGAGCAATTGCGCGCGCACGAGGGCGAAATTAACCTCCAAATGGGCTACAACAAAGGCGCAAGTCAATCTGGTCATGGCGGTTTTGGCAACACGCGCCACATGTGAATTTTCGCAGCGATGAAGGGGTATATAGCCCATGTTTTTGTACTTTTTCATCTCCGAAATCGGGATACAGACAACAGGATATCAAAAAAAAAAAAAAAATCTCATATTGTTCGCTAAATTAATGCCACTGGCCTTTGTATTTAATTGTAAAACGTGAAATTTAGGATGATTACTGTATTATTTTCAGTAAATTATGCAACAGTAGCTGTAATAATAACAAATTCAATTTATTGTGAAAATTATACACAAATTTTAAACAATTATCATGAATGATAGTTTAAAAAGTTACGCTAATACTGGAATTTGTAAAAAAAGATGGAATAATGAAATTTCGTATTTGCCCAACCACCGCCATATTTTTAATGTACCGCGAAAAATTTAAATCGTTTCTGTGAAATAAAACATTTACTAAGAAAAATTGTTACTTGTAGTTCGCTGGGTTCTTATTTGATAATTAATGTCGTTTACAATTATAAAACGTATAATATAAGATGAATTCTGTACTATATTCAGTAAAATATGCAACAGTAACTTTCATAATGAGAAACTTAATATATTTCGAATATGATATAAAAACCTAAATAAATTATAATAAATAATAATTTCTTCCATAATTATTTTTTATGTTATTTAATAGAATAACTGCAGAGATGAGATACAGTAAATTTTTTGGAAGATAGTGTTATGATTATATGGAAATAAAAAAAATTAGCCGAAATCAATGGAATTCTGTCATTGAAAAAATTAATGTTGGATTACTGACGTTTGATTGTTATTCCGATTTATTATAGGGCACTTTTTTTATACATATTTACAATAATTTAAAAAGGTTACATTTATTGTGTTATTTGTGAAAAAAAGATGAAATAACGAAAAATTATATTAAAAAATCAATTACATTTTGAAGAATTTTTCAAACTTGATGTTTGTAAATTAATCTGACGTCTGTTGGGTACAACCAATCAGAAAAAAAGCTGTGCAAAAATACAACCTGTTTTTTGTATCCTGCAAAAATGTTCTTCGTTGCTGTTAATCATCGCAATTTTTGATGATGTCAAAAATAATCGAGTATGATGATAAGTAAATCTATGGATGTTAAGATTAAGTGTATATTTTTCGCATTAAAAAAGACGGAGTTGCAACTTTCATCTGACTTTATTTATTTCATGCAGGGTTTTGGAACAATCATGTGGTTTGAAAAATTTTTGAAAAATGCGGTTTTTGCGAGAAATTCAAAGAGGAATTTTCCCTTTGGATTTTTTTTAAGCAACAATTATTTCTTTGAAAATAGATGTAGCAGAGGATGATCTACATTCATGAGAAATTTGTGACCAAATCTTTGACATTGATTAAAAAAAATGTCAAATCATACAAAATTAGTTGTTCATTTTTTTGATGACGTGACAAAAATTTTGTATCGCTCATTTAGATGTTATGAAGAAATAAGCAAAAATTTGAATTAGAGTTCGAAAAGTTTTTGTAAATTTAATTTACGTTTTTTTGGATTGGGTGGATGCATAACTATGCAAAAAATGATAAATTTTGAGTTATTTTGAAAACTCTTTATATTTCACAAAAGAAAAACGATGATATAATATTTCTAATGATGATTTTTGACTCTTTATTTTACACTCAACATTCTCTGCTTTTCAATGAGAAAATGAAAATCAATCTTCAAAATCTATATTATTTGAAAACTTTCATATTTTATATAATCATTGGAGAATAATAATTTTCTGGACTGTTTTTTCATAAAACCATCACACAATTAATAAATCAATTGAATTAAGTTCGTAGCTCTCTCAGAAATTCAACTATAATTACTTACCAACAAATTTTTATTTTTTTTATTAGTATATTAATGCCATTTTAATTTTGATTGAACTGTTTCAATTTATTTAATTACCTAATAACTTACAAACAATTCTTAGCTTTTTTTAAACTCTTCGAAATAACATTAATGAGGATATAATTTAATATTTTTGACAAGTTTCCTTAAAATTAAAAAAAACTCCAGGAAAAATTTTCGGGAATTGTTTTTGAAAATATGTGTTTCCGTTTTGGAATATTTAGAATATTTCAATACTCTGATTTTTCCTTCTTGCAAATTTAAATATTTTAGGAACTTTAATTCAAATTTTAAAATTCAAAACTTTGTAAAAGAAAAATTTTATATTGAGAGAATTATGTTCTTGCATTCTATAGTATTTATAGCTTTGAGATTATTCAATCTAAATTTTTTTCTGGTAACAGAGTTACATAAAATCACTAGAATGTCAAGGTTCAATATATTCATTCTTTTGGATTGTGAATTTAGTGTAATAATCTTTTCCATAAATAATATTATTTGATGAAATTCAATTTTATTAAACTTTTTTCTACTGAAAATATAGCTTTGAAAATCGAAGATGATTATTACAATTAACGTATCATTATTTATTTTTGCATTTTCACTTCGGAAAGAAAAAATTCTTTATTTGTTATAAATTGTACTTATTAATTCCTCTTTCTCGAAACTTAACTCAAATAGTTGAAATTTCCAAGTAAAATATATATATATGTATATATATATTTTTTTCTATATAAATATTCCAAACTATCCCTTATTATGATAAACTTTCAACTAAAAAAATATACAATGTGATTATGTATTTGTTTAAATTATTTAATTTTCATAATAGGTGTCATTGATTATTTATTATCAATTTGTGAATATAATTGTATTTAACAATACAATTGGATATTTGATTTAAAAATTCAGTATAAATAAATAAAAATCACATATATATATGTAAATTAAAAAAAGAGTTTCAAAGTATGGAAAATTTATTATACTTGACGTTGACATACTAATTATTTAATTTTTTCTTGTTTTAAGCATAAAAATGGTAACTCGATATTCCCTATTTTTTTGAAATTTTATTTTGAAAAATTTTACATTGAAATATTCAAAAGTTGCAGCACTGTAATATTTTTCATATGCAGTTATTATTTTTAATTTCTCGCCATTTCAGATTTCACATTATTTTACAATTCAAACATCAATGGTTGAAACTTTAACATTAATAATTTATTGCAATTTTTTTAAAATCAAAAAAGTTTCGATTTTTTAAGTTTCATTTTTGGCATTCTGGAATTTTCCTTGTTACGTTTACTTAATTAATTTATATTTTTTTAAATTTCGGCCAAGGTTTCTACCATTAACCCCCCCCCCTTTTTTTATATTGGTCACGCAGTGTTATCAATGAATATCGCATGCATAATTTGATCGTAACTGAACCGCGATTTGGAGCGAGGGAATGTTTCGGGAAAGGCTGAAAATAACCGGAAAGAAGGTGACTCAGAGTTTAAAATTTTCTTTTATAATTGCGTCAACTGTAACATTGGAATATTTATATCCTCAGAGAAAAATTCGAACGCGTTTTTGAAAGCAAAAATTGTTCTTCAGATTTTATTTAAATATAAAGTAAACAATAATTAAAGAAATTTCTATTATTTATGTATAAGTGTATGAATAATTTGTTGAGAAAATATTCATACAAGTTGGAAAAGTTTCAAACTGATTATAACATTGTTCGTTTAACTTGATCGTGATAAAAATGAACCGCGTGAAAAACAATCTCATTTTGCAACAATCGCAACGTTTTGGCTGAACATCAACGACATTTTTTTGTTTACTAGTGAAAACAAGATGAAACGTTATTTTTGTTGATGGATTGTTTACGTCTGTCACTCATAATGTTGACATTCACGTATGTGAGTGAACTTGATAAAAAAAGTAACAACGTTGCAATTCAGTGCATTATAAAACTGTTACGATCTAAAAATTTTTGTAAATTTTTTACTTTCGATCCAAAAACAAAAAGTCATCTTAATTTGCCTTCGAATTTGAACAAGAGATAGCAAAGTTTTAAATAATTTTTTCATAACTTTTAATATTTACTTCACTGCAAGGCGACTCGATAAACATTTAATCTTTGTTATAAGAAGTTGGGAAAACATTTTATATTCAGATTTTTTTCGTGCTTGATAATTCAGAAATTTAAATCAATGTAATATTTTATTTTATTTAATTAAAAAAAAAAAGTATTTTCCTAGATTTTTCTTGTTTGCGAAAGATCGAAAGTGTGAAATTTTGTACACCACGATCAAAATTCTGTGTTTTTTATTTCCAAATTTAAATAACATTGTTGATACGACTTTTTTAAGTAGAAAAGAGGAACAATAAATATTTTAAATACATATCAAGTAAATAATCTTCGAATGATTCCAGGGAAAAAAGTGATTTTTTATTTGAGATATTTATTTTTCTTTCGAGAATGGAGTATACATACACGAATCTTTTTTCTCTGGTTTTCATATATTTCAATTGAGACCATTTATTCATAAAAACAATCATCAAAGTGTCTTAGGCCCCCCAAAAAATAATTAAAATTTTTAAACATATTCAGATTCCTTTTTTTTCGACTTTCAAACATATTGTTTAAAAAAGAAGCCAGTTTCTACTTATGATTCTCAGAAAAAAAGTTTTTTTTAAATGTACTATTTTCGTTTCATTTTCGAAGACGCGGGAAATTTGCAAAAGTGTGGGAACTGCAAAAACCGTTATACGACGGGCATGGTAGGGGAAGTTTGGGGGGGGGGATGCGTCAATCGTCGCGATAATAAAACGCGCTCACCTGCCAAAGCGGACGTCCGGGCATGATTCGGAAATGATTTTGCAAAAGCACAGAATGACACACGAATTCTTCGTCGACGCGAAAAGCAAAAAGTGGCGATCTCGCGTGCCCCGCGCCGGGTTATATCTGTATTCTGACGTGCGGGGGCGATTCTAAATTCGGCGCCACGCACGAAAACACGAAAAAGGCGGATTTTTCGCGAACCGCATGCGAATAAAACTGCAAATTCCAACTTTTTCGGAAAAAGATGTTAATTCGTAAGATTTATAATTATTTTTAACATTTTCTAAGTAGCGAGAGTATGAAATATTTTGTTTATTGACAAAGGAAAAACTTTTTTTTTTTTATCTTATCGTTATCACAGAGTATCGAACGTTTGGCATTATATGGCATTGTATTGATTTCATGGTAAAATTAATTTGTACACTGTTAGAAATTTTTGTATTAATTTTAATAAACTTGTCTTGTAAGTTTTTTTATATAAACGCATTTGTAAACTAATAAACTCTCTTGATATTTTTAATTAACTAGTTCATTGAATTTTTTGTACAATATACAATATGCAATAAATAATATGCAATATACAATTTTCAATTTACATGTCTATTTTAATTTTCATATACTGCTGACAGATTTTAATATGCGTTAATTGAAATTAATAGATAAGTTAATTAGTCTGAGTTCAATACACGTGTTTATTATTTTTAATGTAAATACCATACATGAATGTTAATCGAAATAAATGAAATTTTCAACAATATATATTTCAACAATATATATAAAGAGTAAAATAAATTCTAATCTGTATTTATTATCAGGGCTAACTAAAATATTGACGTAAAATGAGAAAATGTTTATAAATTATTTACAGTCCTATACAATCAAAATATTTGCGACGATTATTTATGGTAAAACTTTATTCATGAATAACTAAGTCAATTTATTCTAGAATTTTTCAATAATTTTACAGTGAATAAATAATGTAATGACAAAAATTTATTTATTACACGCGAATGAGGGGAATGTTTCTGAATATGATTATAAACAAAAAATAAACTGATAAGAATAAAAACTCGAATTCAAGATACAATTTTATATTGAAGTAAGGAAGTGTGAGTCGATTATTGTACATAACATCAACTTAATAATTTATTTATCATAATTAGAATACGCAAATTCAGTGTAATTCAAAATTATATGTATATGTAAGCTTTTTTTTCATGCATATTTTTGATCAATTTCACTATGATTTGATGAAATACTTACCAAAAATTAAAGTAACTATATCAATTTTAAAAACTTCGTGTCATCGAAATTTATGAGTAATTCTATTCATTCAAATTAAATAATCAAATTATTATTTTATAAATGAAAAATAAAAAAAATGATAATTCAAAAAAAAAATATGTAAAAATATTTCTAAAGTGTCGTGCAAATTATTCGATGTATCAATTATCTACGTTTTTAAAATATGAAAAATATGCCTAACTTAAGTTTCGATATTTCTCCACTTCTTATTAAAATAATTCTCTGGAATTTGGAGAAAACTATACCTCTACAGATTTTTCATATTTTCGAATTGTAAGTTTTTAATGAAATTTTTCATTTTTCATGGAAACAGTATCTTTCACACAGTTTTCTAGTACTTTTTTTCGTATTTTTTTTAGTGTTTATTCAATATAAAAATGATTTTCTGATATTTTTCTATTTTTCAATCTAGACTTAGATTTTTTGTTGTAAGATTTGGAATCAAATACATTTTTGACAAAAACATCTTCACATATATGTGATATTTTACTATATGAAGGGTCGGATGTCAAAAGATGATAACTGACATTTTTTGAGAAACACATTTTTTTTTTTTTGTTCTATTACTTCATGCCGATCGAAATTCGTTGAGAAAAATGGAAAATCACTAATTCTCTTATTTCTATGAATTTCTGAATTTCACGTTTTCGTAACTGCGGCACCCATCTGCGGTCAAAAGATGATAACTGTATACACGAAGTATAGGGAAATTCCGT
>JAPYZL010164023.1:0-19185 GCA_030522825.1 Platygaster orseoliae
TATCTTTGCCTTTCGTAATGATCCTATTTAATTTATTCGGAAGTCTTTCAACTACTTGTATATTACTCCTATGAAATAAATTATTAATATTATGGGATACGTTATTATAGTGTGGTAAAACAATTTTATCTCTATGTCCAATATCTCTACGTTCTATTTTCCCAGTGCCAAAACCCTTTATTTCTCTAAATCGTTTAAGTCTAATACCAATATATTTATTACAAAAATCCCTTGGGTATGAATTAGCAATTGAGATATCCTTAACTCTCTTCATATTCTGTGTGTGGAAACAGGTGTCGGAAGTATGGATTGCCCGATCTATTAAATTATAAACTATCGCAATCTTCTGATGTATAGAATGAGATGAGCAAAAATTAAATACACGGTCAGAGTTAATAGGTTTGGAAAACCAATTAGTCATTATTGTTCTATCTATATTCCTATGAACTGTAACATCCAAAAAATTTAATGAGTTATCAACCTCTTTCTCAACAGTAAATTTCAAATCAATATGAAAACCATTAAATCTATTGAAAATGGAATCCAAGAAATCTCTATGAACTATCAAAAAACAATCATCTACGTATCTGTTATATTTATGTATCTTCAAAGGGACAGAAAAAACAAAATCCTCTGATTCTCTCATAACTAAATCTGCAAAAATGGGAGAAACTGGGGATCCCATCGGAGTGCCTTTCAACTGTTTATAAAATTTATTATTGAATGAAAAATAAGTGGAATTGAGAATTAAATCAACAATTCTTTCGAATTCTTCCCACGGCATGGTCTTCAACCCATTAATAGAATCTCTAATATCATGAAATCTCTTTTTCAAAGCCGGAATAACTATCGAGCGAGGAATACTGGTAAATAAGGACACCACATAAAAAAAAACTAAAATATAATCCTTAGGAATCGTGGTACGTCTAATTCTATTAACAAATTCTAAACTATTTTTTACGTTAAAACTCAATGGTTCTACTTTTCCAGTAATAATGTTACAAAGCCATTTCTCAAAATTATAAAAAGGAAAACAAACAGATGAAACAATTATACGATAAGGACAATCTATTTTATGAATCTTTGGAAGACCATAACAACGTGAAATGTTCCCAAAAGTCTGATAAATCCTCTTATATTCAAACAAGCCTATATACTTCTTCTCCAATAATCTTTTCGAAATAATCCTCAATGAGTTCAATAATGAAGGCAAAGGATTCTTATTAACTTTACCATAAATATCACTTAATAACATATCCTCCATTTTCTCAATATACTTTTTCCTGTCCAATACCACTGTAACATTCCCCTTATCTGCTCTAGTGAAAAATAATTGCCTATGTTGTCTCAAAAATCTCATTGTAACGGATAAATGATTTCTAAATAATTTGCTACCAAAATTCTCGTGAATCTTATGTTGGAAGTTTCTTTCAAATATATTTACTAAAGAATTCCTTATTCTATCAATGAAAGTAACCGGTAATCTATGTATCTGCGACTCCAAATATTTGATAATTTTCAAAGCATTATTCCTTGTAAAATCATTGCAAAAAGAGGAGATTATTAAAAATATTAAACTTATAAAATAAACCTTACCTAAATTATCTTGGTATTTTTCTGAGTCAAAAAGTCTTTTGTCACTTTTCGTAAAACTCAAAAGTAAAAACGTTATTTGAGTTAGAAGTTTTAACCAATCAGATTTTTTAGATTTTGAATAGGGAATTTGACGAAAAAATTCTGTTATAAACATCTGTTAGGTAACTGAAAAAAAATTGACAACTATTTTTTCATTTATTAGTTCATTGAGAACTGCAGGAAATACAGAGGTTTTAAAAATTTAGAGTGGGGGGGGGGGGGTTACGTCAAGATCAATATGAATTTCTATTGTCTTTATATAGACGGTGACGTGGCATCATTTTCTTAAACTTCTGAATCTCCATTAATTTTCAGTCTATAAGAAAAAAAAAAAAAAAATAGGCGTTTTTTAAAAATTCTTTAGTTCACATCTAAAGTGAACTCACAAATTTTTTCGATTCAAGTTTCCTATTGCTTTATATTCAAGTTGCTTTATAATTCATATTTTGATAGGTTTTTTTAGGATTTTTAAAGATTTCTCGTTTTTTCGTATTTGCAAGTATTTAGAAAATTCGGTAATGATTTATCATAAATATATATATTTATAAATATCAAATATTTTAATAGATTGCTAAATGAGTTTTTCGAAATTTAATGATAGAGTTTTCTAAGTTTCGTGTATCCTTAATATATATGTTTTTTTTTTCAAACCGATTTTTCTTCTAAAATTTCGTTTTTTAGAAAACAGCACTTCTCTAAATTTCTTTTTTATTTTGAGTTTTTCTCCAATTTTAGAAAAATCTGACATTTCAGAAAGTTCAGATGATGAATAATTTCAGTTAAGAATAACAGAATTAATAAAAAAAAAAAAAAAAAAAACCTCGATAATACTACTAATTTTTTTATCATTTAAATTTTTATTTTTTATGAGTATAGATTTCGTTAATTTACCACAATTTTTTTCATCAATGTAATTTTTTTAGACTATTAACAGTCGCATTTGTCTTTTTATTGAATGCAAAAATTTAACTTTTTTTCGTTTATTCTTAGCCCTGAATTAAAATTATTTATAATTTTTGAATTGAACATTTTTTCAACACGGACTTGTCGATATTTATTTTGGATCAAAACAATATTCACATCGAGTTCTTCAATATGATTTATTGAAAATGGGGATAATTTAAATGTTCGTCATCATTAAATTTTTTATTCCTAAATAAAAAAATAAAAAATTTTTTATAGCATATTTATGTTAAAAAAAGAAGAATTCAGTTTTTGTTGACTGTTTTTCAATGCACTAGATGAACATGTTTTTAATATTTCGAAAATAAAGATTTTATGCAACCGAAATTGTAATTCTGAAATGAAAAAATTGAATAATTAATTTATTCAATTTTCCCTTCTATAGAAAACTGAATCACAAATTTTGTCATAGCATGTTTTTCAGCATAACAAAAGGAACTGTTTTTTTTTAATGAAAAAATCAATTTTTGTTCATAACTTTCCACAACCCATCAGATTAAATCATTTACAAAATCTTACACTACAAATTCTGAAGACTAAATTGTAAAAAGTCAATTTCAAAATAATAAATTATCCTGTGAGCTACCAGATATATATACTCAGTTTGAATTGAGAAATTGAACATTTTTTCAATTTCCTATTTTCCTGTTCTCGGAAAGGAAATTTTTAATCACATTGTTATATATTTTTTCAGCATGAAAAAGTGGTCGATATGGATTAATTTTTTTTTTGCTTTTTATCTCAATAAATTTACATTCAAAATAAAATAACTTTAAGGAATAAAAATTTTCCAAGTCTAATGTAAAGTGGTTTCGTGTGCAAAATTGTTATTTTAAAAAATTATTATTTTTAAATTGGTAGTTTCTTAAAAAAGAAGCACAAGTTTTTCAGAGCATTTATCCACTGAAAAAGATTTCCTTTTTTTTTGTCTATGACTTTTTGACTAAAATCTTTTATGACTGAAATCAAGGCCTAATTTAAAACACATTTTTCAGAATTTTTCTAAAACTCTATGCAAGAGTTTCGCATAAAAAAATTTCTACGCCATGTGGCCTAAATACTTCCCGAATAACTCGGAATAATTACCCTGCTAGGCAAGCGCATTACCATGGCGAAATTGGCAGTAATTTGCTCAGCACTCCCACTATCGCGCAATTGACACTATTCGCCGGGGGAGAGAATATGTATTTTTCCTCTTTTTCCTTTTTTTCTTCGATAATCAGGTGCGTGGGTACGAAACACGTATCGCTGCATCAAATGTGCATGAGAACCCGTTACGCCTGACACTGTTTCACGGAGCATGAACTCTATGGAATTACCAATGTTTCACCGGGTAATGCGCGGCGGCGTCATGCCACGAAATTACGGCGATTCGAAAAAAAAGGGACGTGAATAAATGAACGAATCGATATCGCGTCATGGGCGAGGCGCGAATTGCGAAAACCGCTAGTTTCGTGAGGTGAAAATCGTTCGCCAATTTTCCCCGTGCAGCGGAAAAGTTATGATGTACGACGAAGATAAGTTTTGACATTATTTCATAAATTTCATACTGAATTTTCTCGAAATTCTAGTTTTGATGGAACGCTTTCAGGGGAATATGAGAAAATACTGGAATTTTCATCATTGAATTTCGACTTTCTTTTTTTTTTTAATTTCGACCCTTTTTTCTATAGACACAACTTGTCGCTGTTAAATTTCATTCCCTTTCAGACGATTCGTTCTCTGACCTCACTACTTTCAAAATCGCGCAATCTCCTCAAACCTCACACAGTCCTACGAGAACTCTAATGACAAAATCTTAATTAAAGTGCAAAGGCGTGGCCGAGGTAAATAACCAACTCCCCCCCCCCCCTCCCCTTCCTTCTCCCTTCCCCTGTCGCGTTTTGCGGTAGGAAACACATTTCAGCGACACGTGCAATGGCGTGAAATCTTGGCCTGGACAATGTCAAGCAACAATGTCCTCGAAAGCTCGTTTCATTTGCGCGAGGGCACGTCACGAAGCCATATTTCACGACTTATGGTAATTACGTCACACCACCCAGAAGTAGCATTCAGCGACGCCCCCGAAAATTACACGAGTGGATCCTTGTATACACTTTTAATTCCGCGGTACAACATTGAACTGGCTCTGTCTGGGACAGAGTCTCAAGTGAAATGAATGTGTCGAATGGAAATTAGAGTATTGTACACTACCGTGCAAAAGTATGAGGATATAAACGAAAAAATATATATTTTGGGTTTGTGATAGTTTTTTTATTGTGGTGAACGGCATTTTGTGATTAAATATTGGATGAAAAATAGATCATAGACTATTTTGTTATGATTGTATGTGTGTTCATTACATGCAAACTTTTTATGAAAATATTTAAAAATACCGAATAATATATATATATATATATATATATATATACGCTTATTTATTAAAATATATTAAAACAATAAGTTCAACAAATATCAATCAATATGTATATAAGTTTATCAAAAAAAAAAAGTAATGTATTTATTCTACAGCTCAAAAATAATGCTACTTAAAAATAAAAATTTAAGCGAAGTGCCTAAAAATTGTTGACAAAAAAAAATCATTAAATCATCAACGATGAAATTCGTCATTTTAAGAAGAGGTCGAACTTTTAAGATTCTTGTAATAACAACTTTTTTTAGAAAATTTTGTTTCCTGTAGAAATGTTTACAAAACATTTTTTTTTTATAAAAATTCTAGTTCATAAAAAATGTACGAGGCTTAAATATTTTTTTATAAAAAAATTAAAGTTTCTTATAAAAGTGTCTTTGGTTTTTATAAAACTTTTTTTCTCATTAGAATTTTGTAGGGTTGATCTTATAAGAAATTTCCAAATATTATAAGAATTTTTCCATTTCTTATAAGAATCAAAATCACTAGTGTATAAACATGTTTAGAAAATTCCTTGTTAGTGGCTTTGTCAAATTTGTTTTTTAAGGTTTTACATTATTTTTGGTAAATCTCAGAAAAAAATTTTTGTGTCATTTGTCCGCGTTGTAAACTCTATGAACATTATAAATAAATTTTTTTATGAAACTCGTATGCCTTGAGTCAAAAATAATTTGGGAAAATTTAGATAAATATCTTCATTAATTTTCAAATAGCAGCTGTTTATTGTTACTGATTTTTTGAAAAATAAGTTGAATAATTCTAATACCTTGAAATTTTATTTTATAGTATCTAATTCTTGAAAAATATAGAGTAATCCATATAATACGAGAAATGTATAAAAATACCAGAATATGCTACACAATTCCACAAGTAACACAAAATACGAATAATCGATGAATCTATGAAATACTCGAAATCTGTTTTGATTTTATTTGTTTAAAATCTATAGAAATACCAGAAAATAACTTTTATTTGTAATATACGAATAATCAGATATTTGGACGTGAATTTTCGAAAACTACAAATAAAATATCGTATTGCGAGTTTTAACAATGCCTTTTTAGACGAAACAATTAGATCCCTCGGCTTCGCCTCGGGCTGCAACCCTTTCTCTTCGTCCAGCCAGGCATTGTGAAAACTCACAATAATATACTATACTAAGTAATTTTTAAAATCGCGAAAATTCTTGGGATCTAAAAAAAACCTTCAATCTATTTTGATATTGTTTTTCTCAAAAATCTTTGAAAATTGTGTACCGTTGAGCATATATTTATAGAAAACAATATAGCAATTCATAATAAAATCAAAAAATATTAAAAATACCAATAGTATTACAAATGGAAAAAAACCTCAGTGACTCGAAAATTGTAAAAATATGATTGTATCATTCAAGCATGTCAATGAGAAATCACAAAAATGAAAAATGTACAACTTTGAACCCCATTGTTACATAACTTAAAAAGTCTAAAATACAAACAATTTTTTAAATCGCACTTTTGGAACCACATCGTCAAATATGAAAAAATCCAAAATCCCAAAGGAAATACATTTTCCAAATAAACCCCTTCCAAAACTTTTTTCTGTCCAACTGTCAAAAGTACCAAAAGTTCCAAAGCCAAAAAAACTCCTGAAACAAAAGAAAATCCACCAAAAATTCACGACAATCTTCCATTTCGATTTCTCATACTTCTGTGTGATAATTCTGTAACATTTCATATTTTACACGTTTTTCATGAACAGTGAATAAATATACTCCTTATTTTTAACTCGACCATTTTCTACTTACCCGCTCAATTCAAATGGTATAATTTTCAAACCCTTCGCTTAGAAGCTACGCCTCATATATTTTCATCCCACAAAACATGTAATCTCGCAAAGTGCACAACGCGATATCCGAAAATTTTCGTATAGTGGCAGAAACGTTGAATTTCTCTCGAATTCGAACGGAGCGAATTCATTTCAAATCCGATAGCATCTAAACGAGCGGGTAAAAGCGCTCCCGCATGAAAAACGTTCCCCGGCTTGACGTGACAATGTCAATCGAGAATCAGTCAACAAAACGGCGATATCATCTTTTCCGGGCCGCTACAAAAAGGTTCTGTTGTGTATTCAAAGCCCGCACAAGTTTTTAAAGCCTTTCATGCGTGAATCCGATAGCGCGTTTATTCAACGCGAATGTAACCAGGGATTATAATGCACAGGATTTCAAAAAAAAAGTTACGGAATACGAGCAACGCTTTTTCCATGTCCTTATCAACTCTTCACCGAAAATCCTATTTGCGAAACGACTTTTTGTAAATATATAATGTATTCCCTTTGATGTTCTGTGTTTTCTGTTTGATCTGAAAATGGCCGACTGCGAAAATGTAGAACATTCATGTTGCGAGAAAAAAAGAAAGAACGTTGAAATATGAGAGTCAACAAAGGAGTTAGAGAGTGAAAACAGTAATAACTAAAAACATAGAGGAAATTACAGTAATATTTGATACTGAGATTATAGCTTTCGTTATGATTTAATAATAAATAACAAATAAAAAATTGTTTTACATGTTTCAAACACTGAAATCGTGTTTTTTACGCCTGTGCGTAACGCTAAATCACGATTTTAGAGCTTTGAAATTAATAATTTGAATGCTACTTTTCCTTTCGAATATATATTTTTTTATAACGTTACCTGTAAAAGCGGTTTCCAGTTACAATTCTGTAATTAATAAAAATATGTATAAACAACTCTTTATCATTCCAAAAGAAACTGTCAGATTGAATATAGATCTCATTTCATAACTTATGTTAAATTTCTAAATTAAAAACTAAAACTTCTTCAATCATATCGGGGCTCGTGGTTTTTTATTTCGCAAAAACAATTTATACAAGAATTATTTTATGAATTATACAATTATTCAACAACTTTTTAAACAATTTAAATAAAGATATTCACCAACTATAATTATTTATTTTTATTATAAAAATATATAAATACAAATTTTCAAACACACAGAATTTACTATAAATCTTATAAACAATTTAATTGAAATTGCAGATTCAGAAAAAAATTTATTATCTATTTCAATTTTTATCTGCGAAATATTGTTATTTTTTAGTCTTTTACCAAAACTATAATTTATGTAACAATAACATTATTACAATATAATATTACAATGTTTAATTAACAATAATGTAAGACAATATTTTCCTTTATTTTATTATTTATTTTTATTCTTACATAAAAATAAAAAATATGAAATGAATTTTGAATTTCCGAAATTTAAATCACAGCAATGAAAAAAAGACTAAACTGCCTTGAAGATATAAATATATAACTGTGTTGTAAAATTTTTTTGAATCTGAAAAAATTTGAGATAATAATAATATACGATAAGTAACATTTCTCGATTGTTTAATGTTTCTTTATCTTTATAAATAATAAATAACGTTTACCTTAGCAACTTAAAGTTATTGGTTTGAATAAATAAAAACAAAAAATTATCATTCCATAAATTATTTTCTTTTTTTTACTGATTTGAAAGATAAATATTTCATACTTAAATTTGGAACACTTAATGAAAATAAATTAACTGAAATGTCGGATGAAAAATCATTAAGAAATAAAAGATAAAACTCGACTTATTTTTAAGAAGTATTGAGTAGATGACCTAAGCTGGTTCTGGCCCCGAGGTAGAACATAAGAAGTTTCACTTTGTGAAAGTTACCGACTTTTGTTGCATCAAATCTAGTGCATTCGTTTATTTAAAAATTCATTTCGTTATGTAAGCTACAACTGCAGTTTGCTGTAATTTTTGGGGGGAATTTTTATATTAAACGCAGTTTTTCCGCATCGTTTGTGATGCGATTATTTCATAGTTGCCTTGGTCATTTCGAGCTGGAAAAACGTGATATGTCTTCAATGACGATCAGGCAATTTTCAAAATAGATCTCAAGGCGATTTTTTCTACCGAGAAATCACTTATCGCAAAAGGCTGTCTCGTTTCAAATGAGTCCAAGGAATTTGAAATCGCTGCGTTTCATCGATAGACGCGAAATGATAATGATTGCGTGTTGAATAGTTTTTGCGAAATAAAAAACTACGATGGCCGATATGATTTCTAGCTTTCAATCTAGGAATTCAACGGGAGTTTTGAAATTTGATATATCTTCAACTTCGCAGCTTTCTTTAAAGTGATAAGGAATTGTTTATTACATATTTTAAAATAATTAATGTTATAAAAATAACTTTGAAAGGAAAAGAAAATAATCATTAGGATAAAATTTTATCATTTCTTTTTTTATCGTGTTGCATATCACGATGTACATATTTATTTGGAAACGAGAAAAAACTGTATTGACAAGAGTAAATTTATACGGACTAACTCTATCCATTGCAAAATCAACAATTTTCTTTCGCCAAAACTGTCAATCGCTCAACAGTAACGGTGTTTTAATAACTCTCGAGTCAGCGATGAAAACGTATGAACGTCACTTTGTAATTATTTGAGAGCAGTTTGGGACGAATAAAGCGAGCTTTAATAAAAAGCACTAGATGATTTGATGCATTCTCGTGACGTGATATATCAATTGAAACAGTTATTTGTGAAATTAAAATAAATGGATAAAAATACAAAGCTTCCGTGATTCGTTTCATATTAAATTGTATTTATATATATTTATATTATATTATATATTTATAATTCGTCAAATAGAAATTCATTGCATTCTTATTTTGAAAAAAAAAAAATTATAGGTCAACATGATTTATTGAAAACTAGAAATCGAATATGATTTAATAACTGCATAGTCGCTAGAAAGCGTCTCTTCCCGAGTCGAAGGCTCTTATTCATTTCAACTTCTTTGAATGTATTTTGGACTTCATTTTGATTTCAAAATGTGTAGTTATTAGCGTTTTTTCTTTTTTTACAAGTGAATTGAAGTTGAAGCCTGAATTGAATTCACTTTTTTTCATCTTCATTCGTCTTAGCTAAGAAGATTTGAAATTGAAAATCGCTTGAAATCGTTGGCATTATCAAAAAAATTTTGAAATAAATTAAAAAATTGAGAATATTTCTGCGCCTTCGTTTTATTGAAAAAAAAAAACAAACAAACAAACAAATTTCATTACTGAATTTATATATTAATGAAAAATTCACCTTAATACTATCGACTAATAAAAAATCAATCGTTTTTATTCTTCTATCTTATTACTGTAAGATTATTATTATTTCATCATTATGTTATTATTATTATTATTATTATTATTATTATTATTATTATTATTATTATTATTATTATTATTATTATTATTATTATTATTATATTATTATATAATTATAATTATTATTAATATTATTATTATTATTATTTCAATGAAAAATTCACCTTAACACTATCGATTAATTTAAAATCAATCCTTTTTAATCTTCAATGTTGATAATATTTTCTGACAATTTTTTTATTTGAATTCTCTACAAAATCGAAATTAAAAACACAATAATTGAATAACAAAACAATTATAGAATTATTGAGAAATTACAATTTTCAAGACAAGAAAAATTGAGGGTTCTGATATTTTAGAAACTAGAATTCTGAAAATTTTGCGTATTTTGTAACACAATATTCAATTGACTGTATTCCTATAAATTCGTTTAAAAAATGATGATTTTTTTCTCATCATTTGAATTTAGTGTTTTTCATTCATAAATTTGTGGAATAAAATTTTTTATCCAATTTACTGCATGGTAAAAGAAATGAAAAAAATTGAGGAAAAATACATAAAAAGAAATTACTTGTATCGATTGAACTAATTGAAAATAATAAATTATAAATTAATAAAATTGTCAAGATTTTCAATAAAACTTTGAATAAAATAAAAAAATCAAGAATTTTTCATTATCTTCGTTTTATTATTAAAATAAATTTAACTATTGAATAAATATTTCGATAAAAAATTCACCTTAATAATATTTACTAATTAAAATTCAATCGTTTCCAATCTGTAATGTTTATATTTTTTATGGCAATTTTTTTATTTGAATTTTCTACAAAACCAAAGTAAAAATACAATAATTTAATAATATAACAATGGTTATACAATGACTTAGAAATTTAAAATTTCAAAATCAGAAAAATTCAAGATTCTCATATTTTAGATACAGGAATTCCGAAAATTTTGCGTATTTTGTGACACAATATTCAATTGACTATATTTCTATAAATTCGTTTGAAAAATGATTAGTTTTTTCCTCATTTGAATTAAGTGTTTCTCATTCATAATTTTGTATATGAAAATTTTGTATCCAATTTACTGCATGGTAAAAAAGATGAAAAAAACTGTGAAATAAATACACAAAAAGAAGTTATAGGTGTAGATTCAACTAATTGAAAATAATAAATCATAAATTAATAAAATGTGAAAAATAGTTGTGAGCGTCAAACTCTAACTCGTTTTGAAATAACGCTACAACATTTATTAAGGTGTACATAAAATATGTAACAAAATTGGAGAACGCGATTTGAAGGTGAAATGAAGGTGAAATACAAAAAACGAATTTCACATCAGTTTGCTACTTTGAAGGCAAAAAAATTCGAAATCAATGATTTCAAACATTTTCACTCTCAAATTGCGAATACTGACTCTGAAAGAAATTGAAATGCAAGATGAAATTTCAACTCGGGTTTTCATGAAATTTCCTCGTGGTGTGACTATAGGCGGAAACGTCGAAGCGTAACTATGTGATGATTTGAAAGGGTTCGATGAAGTGAGCGCTAATGAAAAGCCCGGAATGATTTGCGTTGACGTATTCACTTTGCGCGACACGTTTGTGGGTATATACATATAGAAATAGAAGTCGTGCATTAGCGACGGCACAAAAAGGTCTGCAGATATGACGGCAACAGCGTGATTAGCTTAGGTCAATGGTAGCTTAATTACTGGCTGAACAGACGCGTGACTCTTCCTTTGCTCTTTGGGCTTATCCGTTCGGCAAACAGTTCGCCGGCAGAGCAAACAGACGAGCGTAAAATGGCCTGAAAAAAAAAGGAATGGCGTCGTTTTCAGCAGGTATAAAATTGGAGTCAGAAGTTAAGTACTTAGTTCGGGAGCAGAGGTACAATGAAAGGTCAAAAAATTCCAGGTTTTTGCAGTAGGAGTAAGGGTGTGGATTTCAAAGACAAAAAATCCTAGATGAGATGAAGATTAGTTTTTAAGTGTATTATTAAATATTTAAAGATTTTTCCTTAACTTATCTTGCATCTCTATTCAAAAGCCATCAATTGTATGAACACCAATCTCAGCATTGAATGATCACTCAGAGTCATCAAAAGATAGTTTGGACTTTTTCAGTTTTTTTAGAATCGAAGACGTCAAAGCAAAAAAACAAGAAAAGAACCTTCTTACCAAGGTCGTGAGCTATGGGTTCAAACCTCAGGGAGTTGAACATAAAAATAAATAAACCTCGTATGAGAACTTTTGAAATTACCAGCTTTTATCTGTTCCCTTACGTGAAGGAAGAAAAAAAATGGAAAAGGAAGCGTCTTTGAACGACTCTCTTTCCTCGCTGAAGCCGTGTCCGCGTAATAAAATGGCGGTGAGTTGTCCATTCGCTCGTCATTATTCTCTCAGCGGGCATCAATCCGCAAAGAGACCCTCGGTGTATATGTATATATGTATGTCCCTTGATTAAGTTGCTTCCAAGGCGTGCGGCATTCTGCGGGACACACATGTACGGACGCTCGCGCGTCGTCCTTCCGAGATTCAATCAGTAAAACAGATGAGCAGACGATCAGTCGTTCCTTTTGTCGCTGCTGGGTGCTTCAAGTCCATTCTGTGAGCCATTCCATGCAAAATACGATACACAGCGCATCATCGACCTCTGAATATTAAACAGCAGAATATCAATTGTGATTTTTAAACTTGTTTTTGTAACTCTACACTGAGAGAAAATTTAGTACTTTTTACTGAAAAATATCGTATTAGAGATCGAGATGAAATATGGTAAATTTTACTTATACAGTATTGTATTGTTCCAAATATATAGTATTGTACACGGAAAAAATTTTTTGGTTACAGTAATCATTAATTTAGTAAAATATGAGCCCACCAAAGTTTTTGGTAGTACAACCAAAACTTTAGGTATGATAACCAAATTATTGGTTATTACAACCTAAGTATTAGACATAAAAATTGAGGATTAGTTGCTGTATCACAAGTTTTGGTTGGCATAACCAAAATATTGGTTGTAGTGCACAAAACTTTGGTGGGTACATATTTTACTAAATCAATGGTTGCTGTAACCAAACCATTTTTCTCCGTGTAGTTGTTGCTGTATGTACTTTCTAGTTAAGCTCATATATGTATGATATTACTTATGAAAAAATGTAGAAATTATAATCATGTAAGGTGTTTTTCCATATATTGTATATTATTGAAAACTATTATTTAATAAAATAAAAAATACAGTATTTTTAGTATTTTTTACTATATATCAACTTATAATTACGATAATTTACGTTTTACTACACTACATGGTAAAAATAAATAAATTTATGGTTAAATGTACTATAATATATGAAAATTTAAAATAATATTGTAGATTTTCCTAGAATATAGTGATTTTTTTCAATATTTATAGTACAAATTACTACTTTTTTTTCAGTGATTTCTCGATTCTTAAAAAAATATGAAAAACTTATTTTTTTTTGTTATGAGAGCCCAATAAAAGGCTAAAAGCTTTATAACAAGAAACAAAAAGTGATTTTTTTAGCATTAAAGGATCTAGAAATTATGAAAATTATGAAGAATAAAAATAGAGAGTTTTTCTATGAAGATTTTGATTTTTTCGTATTTTTAGTTTTTTAATATATTTCTAGTTAGCTTTATGGATTTCTAGAATTCGAATCTTTAGAATTCTAACTTCAATAGATTTCCATAATTTTTAAAAATGTCGAAGGAAATTATATCTACCTATTTACATTTTTAATATCTTATACATTTTCGTACACTGAGAGAAAAATCTAGTAATTTTTACTAAAAAATACAGTAATGGGGAATGAAGATGTAATATATTTAATTTTAATATATACAGTACTGTACGATTCAAAATATTTTTATTGTAGTCATTGGCATGCAGTATAGTAATGTAGCTGTGCGTTCTAGTGAAACTCATATATGTATAGTAATACTTGTGAAAAATGTAGAAATTATGGTCATGTAAGGTAATTTCTCATGTTCTGTATATTAAGAACTGCTATTCACTAAAGTAAAAAATACAGTATGTTTTGTATTTTTTACTGGGTATCAAATAATAATTGCGATTTTTGACGTTTTACTATACTGCATAGTAAAAATAAATATGTTTATTGCCTAATGGAAAAATTAATATAATATTGTAGATTTCCGTAGAATATAGTAATTTTTCTTATATTTATAGTACAAATCACTAGATTTTTTTCTCACTGTACTTTTGAAAATTGTATATTCTACAGAATTTTGAAATTTCACGAAATATTTTCAAATTTATTAATTATGAAATTTGTGACCAATCTCACACAAACTACCAAAATTTTCGTGGATTTTGAGGTTATAAACGGGAATTTTTCTCAAATTTTTGAAAATAGAGTATTTAAAAAAAAATCTAATTCTGGTACAAACGCGTTTGTTACTTCATCTTTTATGATGTTTTTTTTTTTGAAAAAATCATTTTTTCAAAATTTTCAGATTGCTTTCATGATTTGATAACCGATAACTTCAGAAATATTTTACGAGCTTTCGAAATTCTGTAGAATCCACAGAAGTGGACTGAAAATTCTTAAACTCTACAATTTATCATCATTTAGGCTCTTGAGCCGATCTGGCAGGGAACGTCCCATAAATTATATTACATACATATTTTTTTGAAAATTTCATTTATTTTAAACTGCGAGAACTTGACAATTCGACATTTTGATAGCACGTTTCGCTGGTAGTTGACGATTTCATGTGGAAAATTCGTTACTGTCGGAAGTTGGTATGGGATATGCCATGGGATTTTCCAGCATGTTAGCTTCTAATTTGGCATGGAACGTCTCATTTCTTCCTTTCTATATACATGCACGCTCGCGTTGAGCGACGGCTGTTGTAGCCAAGCAGTCTGTACCCCACCTTGAACCTGCTCCCCGATAAAAGCGAGCCTACGAAACGCGACGTGAATCACATTTTTCTCGTGCCCGCGCTATCGCGCTCGCAAATTACTGACAAACAATCGCGCACGGTGATTTATTCAACACGAGGCTCGAGTCGTGCAATTGTCGGCCTGTTTTATAGTCGTTGTGCATGTGTTTTAGATTGTAAAAAAATTCCTAGAAACGAAGAATGCCTTTTTTTTAATCTGTGGAGTTTTTGGAAAAATCTTGAATCGTGTTGGATAATTTTTGTATGATTTTTGATGAACTCGTTTATGATGTTTTGATTATGCACGGAGAGAAATTTTTGGTTCCAGCAACCATTCATTTAGTAAAATATGAGCCCACCAAAGTAATGGGTAGTACAACCAAAATTTTAGGTAAGATAACCAAATAATTAGTTATTGCAACCTAAGTATCAATCATAAAAATTTAGCATTAGTTGCTACAACACAAGTTTTGGTTGTCATAATCAAAATTTTGGTTGCAGTACCTAAAACTTTGGTGGGTTCATATTTTACTAAGTCAATTATTACTGTAACCAAACTAATTTTATGTTCATATGCTTAGAACATTTATGAAATAATTCTTATGGAATTTCTGGTTAACATTCATTTGTATAGTTATACACACTTTGTCAGATGTATAAGAGACACAACAGAATATTTGAACTATTTAAATATTTGATATTATTTGATAATTTTTGAATTGAATTTTTTAAAAAAATATTAATTCATTTATTATAATATTTATTAAAACCATATATGTTCGATATTATTTAAATTCAAGCGATTTTTTGATGAATTTTTGAAAACTTTTTGATAATTTCAAGTGCTGTAAATATGTCTGCTGTAATTATCAACAAATATTCTGATAACTGCCATAACCAACAATTTCACTATATTAACAATTTATTCAAAATCCAGCAAAATTTTTGAATAGTCAAAAATTCCAAATGAACAAAGTCATTTTTTCTCTGACTCTTTGCTTGTACTTTCTTTTTTGTTTTGATACAAATCAATAACGTTGCAATAACAACACGATACACAAAATAAAAATAAAATTCAAGTGTTTCAAGTGACTCGCAAACGATTTCTCTGATCGTTTCAGTTATCTAACAGGGTAGCCAATAATAAGAGTAAGACCAAGAAAGAACTTCTTAGTACCTTCTAAATAAAAGAAGAGGAAAAAAACTTTAAGAAGCTCTTTGAAAGAGCTTCTTATTAAAAATCCCTTTTGCTCTCGACGATCACAATAGATTGTCCAATTACATTGTTCTCGAGGTATTCGGAATGTAAAGACGAAAATAAAAAATGCGAAGTAAATACGATTTTCTCATTCTCAAACTCTATTGTAAAAGAATGCAAAGATCTCGACGTTGAATACTTTACGTTTCGCAGCTGTATTTTCGTACTCCTTTGAAAATTTGACTTTCAAAATGGAGAAAAAGTCGTCACCTTTCAAGAATAATAATAATATGAAAAACTAGGTTTGGTAAAAGAAAGGTTGAATTGAAGCCTGTGGAAATGGGAAAAATTCAAATTAGAGATTAGAAGGGAAAAATTGGCATTGCACTGGGAAATTTCCGAGAACGAAGAGTGAAATTTGTGGAAAAAAACTTCGGTACGTTTTATTGTAATTAATAAAACAAAAACGACAAAATTTGCAATAAAATCGTAAAACTCACAATATTTTTGTACTTTTTACCATATCAATGTCAGAAAATACCGAATTTTTATATCAGTGTACTTTAATCTTTATTATTTCGGTTTGTTTCACGACTTTCCGAGTAAAGTGACCACCTAGTTTTTGTCGGCAGCGAGTTTTTCACGGCTCAGCAAATGATCAAGGGCGCATTATCGCTCACGTGTTCATAACCGCGAATGCACTATGGGAAAGAGCGCATTAAACGTGGCTGAATTTCAGTAATTACGCTAATATGGTTACACAGCGGCCGTACGTTACCGCCGCTAATGCATTTCACCGTTTCGCGGTGTGACAATTTCGCGGCCACGAGCAACTTATTTGCGACCGCTGAATTACCGATCGCGTCATATTAAATTCCCATCGGCCACGACATGCGTCGGCCGCCCGATTAACTCCTGCTACGCTGTGCTACGCGTTCGGTGACTCGTGGGGTCCGCGAGATAGACGGCTTTTGTATATGAATGGGAAATTATGTCCAGAATGAATTAGCGTTTTCCTGTCTCAATTTTAACTTGTTTAGTGCATTTATTTCATGTTTCTTATAACGTTGTGCTACAATTTTTAAAGAGATAATTATTTTCAAATCCCAGAGCATTGAATTTGTCAAATCTACATGGAATTCCATTAAAATACAATAAAATAATGAGCATTGTGGGAATTTCATATAACATAAGAAAATACTCAAAGTATTATAAATTTGCACTAAATAATAAATGTTTATAGTGTGTAATAATAATATTAAAAAAATGATAATATATTATATATAAAAAAATAATAATGAAATAAAAAATTAATGTTTTCTGTAAAATCTTTTTCATTATTAGAAATCTCTAAAAATATTCAAATTTTCCCTAAATCCATTGATTATCATAATTTTGATTCTTTTTTCATAAAATTCACAACTATAAAAATATTTTCATTAAAATTCCCCAACTTTTCCCATTTCATCTCCCAACTTTCAAATGTATTTCAAAATACTGAGAACATGGCTGAAAATATTTTAATACTGTACGTACTTCAATCACAAGTTGCCTCCGAAATCCCGGAAAAACTAGTGATGAAAAAGTTGACTACCGCAAAAAGTGTGCGAAACTGAACAATAATCAAAGTTTGACTTTCAGTTACAGCGAGCCATCCGCCACAGAGACCATGGATCCCTTTGACGAGACCCAACAGAACGAGGCCAACGTGTAAGTAACGCTTTTCCTTGTTTATACACACGTGAAATTGCACTGGCCGCTTTTGACGCAATCGCAAACTTTTTGAACTTTTAACATTGCCTTTTCATTACTGGGACAAACCTGACCATAGGCGTAGGCAGAGAGGGTTTTTTGGGGGTTCAAAGCTATCCCAAAATTTTGGTGAAATCGAAAAAATTTATTAATAGTACAAAGGAAATTTCAGAAAGATAGGATGATAAATAACAATAATTTAGTGTAATTTGATATGTACTAAAAAAAATTTTCTACAACTTAAAAATCCTGAAAATAGCAAAATTTAAAAATAGTTCTCTCGTACTCAGCTCGTCAAAGATTGAAAATTACAAAATCTCGAAAGAAATATATTTTTTCAAAAAGCCTCTCCTGAAAAATGTTTCTGTCTACGCTTCTGTGACAAACCCTGCGAAAGGTATCGATTCAGCAAATCTGTTTTTCGATTACTAGTTTTTACTTCGCGCTTGGTTACACGCCGTCGCATTCAATTGAGCTCTATCGCGCGAGTATTTGCAAATCGTGGCTTTTTCTATGTTTGCCAGCGTATCAGCCGAATCGCCATGCGAAGTATACAACGAATTTGAGTTATCGTGATATTCGATTCGGAACTTTTAACACTTTTAACAGATATTCGGGCTTTTACGTGTCGACTCGACAATTTTCAAAAGGGTTTTTGTAGAGTTGGATATATAAATCAAGATTCAGTTATTTCGGAATCGAAATTTTAGTCCTAGTTTGAAGATGATAAACCTATGAGATGTTTAAGATATTGTGAAATTATTGAATTGAAAAATATAGAAATGTGGATGTTTTTAATTTTTTTTTTTTTTAACTACTTTGAAATTCTTCGAATCGCATGATTAGTACTGAAAGATTTCAAAAAATATTGAAAGTACTAGAAATCTATCAAGTTTTATGATTTTTACCAATATGCTGATTTTCGAAAAATTTAGTGAAATACTGAAAATCTAATTCATTCCGAATTTCAGAGCATTGGATTCTATAAATCTACAGGGTGTCCCAAAGTCCGCGATAAAAACAAAAATCCTGAATTCCTTTTTCAATTTCGAGTCGAAAAGTCCTTTACCACTTTTTGCCAAACTCAAA
>JAPYZL010164026.1:0-15140 GCA_030522825.1 Platygaster orseoliae
AGCGTTATAGTATTTTCAATAAATGTTCAAAATTTCATCCAAATCCGTCAAGTCATTCTCGCGCAATCCTGCACACCGTTTACCTCTGAGAGTCAACTTGAGACGCATATATATAGTACTCTATCCAAGATTTTTACAAACAATAAAGTTTTTTTTACTCTTATAATAAAGGACTATATTTGTGTAAAGTTTAATGGATCTAACATTTGTAGTTTTTTTTTATCTACGTACAAAGTTCAATTACGATTTCGCCTGAAATGATAGAACGGTCCCCTTAAATTTCACTGATTTTTTGTTGCCGCATTCCTTTTAATTGAACCTGTCAAATTTAACTGACAATCTATCGTATTTGACAGTTTCAGTTCTAGAGAGTGATAGCGAGTTTCTTATTTTCCTATTGAATTTTTTTTTCTCTCTAGTTGCCGAAAAACTCGCCTTTGGAGGGAAAATTACAAATGCACATCGAATGCGAACTTTCGGTGTCTGTTGAACATCGAGGTTTTCTCACAATGTTTGAGGATATTTCCGGTTATGGAGCATGGCACAGAAGATGGTGTTTGCTGAAAGGAGCTACTTTATCGTACTGGAAATATCCAGACGAAGAACGTAAAAAAGCTCCTATTGGAAGTCTCGATTTACAAGGTGGGTTTTTGAAAAATTTAAAAACATTTTGTTCTGCGCATATTTCAATTTTGTGCTCTTTTCAATTTTTTAAGGCTTGAGTAATGTAATAGCAGCAAAAAGGAACAGTTATCAAATGTTCTTCGACGTCTTATAATTACATTGTTACAAGTATTTGGTGAGGAATTAGATTTTGTTTATTATTTTGTATACTTGTCTTTGCTCGTTAAATTGATGTATTCTATACAATTGTGATTCATACTAGAAATATCTTGACCTTGAGAATTGTCCATTTTGTCTGTTATTTCATTACTGAAGCTTTGAAGTATTTCGAAAAATATTCATGAAGTATTTTTTCAAATTTTCCCATATTTTTTAAGACTGTAGATAAAGAATTGAAAGCTTGGAATTTTTGATCTTCGGAATGGTTTGAGAAACGTCAATTTTTTAAACAATTGTTGGTGAAAAATTTTGTTTTCAGGGGTTTCAACGACCAACGTCAGCCTTGTTTCTCGTGATATTTGCGCACGTCCTCATACATTTTTGCTGGAAACCACGAGGCCAGTTTTATCTGGTGACATGGAAAGTTTGGTTGTCGTCAGAAACGGTTCGCAAACTACAATTCGGTGAGTTTTTTGAATACACATTTTTAGTAGTATCGTCATAGATTTCTAGTATTACATGAATTTCGAGTATTGTGAGTATTTCTTCAGTATTTACATGATTAGGTGAAGTTTTTGGTATTTGGTAACTCAGTAAGATTTTTAAGTAATTTTATGGATTTCTAGTTCTTCTTGCATTTTTAGTATTTTTAAAGCTTGTGGTATTTTCGTGGATTTTTATACATATTTTAAGTATTATAATGGTGGAATATTATTATATTTGAGTATTTTAAGTATTTTTCGTATTTCTACAGTATTTATATGATTTAAAGAGATTTAGGGATTTTTGTGGGTCTCTATATAAATTACGAGAATTCGATACTACAGGATTTAAAGTTTCAAAAATTTTCAATATTGTCATTGATTTTTGAGAAAATTATGTCTGCATACATGTTTTCAGTATTTTTCGTATTTTTAATTATTTAAAATATTCAGTAGGATTTTTCAATACTTTTATAAATGTAAAGTATTTTTTAGGATTCTTCTGTCGATTTCGGGTTTTCAAATAGATTTTTCGGAAAACGTTATTTTCATAGATTTCTAGTTATCGCATTTTGTAAGTATTTACACAGATAAAGGATTTTATGTTATTTTTATGGACTTTTCAGTTTTCTGGAATTAAATGCATATGACTCGGAATTTTATAATAATTTTTTGTATTTTTATAGATTTCCTAGGAAATTATACATGGAAAGGCTTTTCATAAATCCTGTTATCTCTTTTATTTTTCAGTATTTTTTAATTTTGTAGGATTTTTTTAGCATTTTCATTGATTCATAAACAGATTTCTAGAATAATAAATACACTGGAATTCAAAGGCGTATAGATTAAATAATATAACGTGTTTCTAAAAAAACAGTATGCCCTCAAATTTTTACCATTTAATATATTTCTATTTTTTCTCGTTAATTTCAGTATTCAAACAATTTTATTTTAAAAATATTCTGAAATACTTCGGATTTATATATTGATTTCGAAAATTCGATACTCTAGAAACCAGAATTTTAAACTTTTTCTGGAATTCGATACTCTGTGACTTAGAATTTTATGGTTATTCTATACATTTTTATATATTTTCGAGAAAATTATATATCTGCATGGATTTCTACTAATTCTGTTATTTCTTGTATTTTTTGATTTAGAAAATTACATTGACGTAGATTTCCAGTATTATACGGATTTCTAGCATTTTGAATGTGTTTCGAATTTGATGTTCTCCTTTTTAATGAATTATTGTATCTGCAAATTGACTTTTCTAATTATGTATAAAAAAAAACCCTGAAACAGAATCTCAATATTTATGTGCAGAAATTAATATCGTCGGTGATAATTAAAAATGTCTTGGGATTCTGACATTTATGATTCATATAAATGAAGTTACTTTCGATATTATAAACTAAGAATAAAAGATTACACTTTTTACTATAAAGTATTCCAGTTGTAGTTCAGTCTCGAAAATAATACCTTTTGATAAAAATTCCTTTTATGTTTTACTGTATTTATAGAAAATACTAACAAAATTTGTCAATATTCGCCATAAATATAGAAGAATGAATAAGAAATTTTTATAAAAAAAGTGCAATATTCGAAACCGGGCCACGATTACAATATTTTATAGTAAAAAGTTATATTTTTAGAAAACTAAATTGCAATAAAATGAAAATTTTTTGAAAATTGCGAAGTAGAATGAAAATTTCTAATCAACAAATTTGTACATATAAAGAAATTCGTTTATTCATTTATTTAGATGTTTGAATTATTAGATATTTCACTTATTACACTGTGCAGCAAAAATTTTGAAATCAGAATGTAGAAGCAAAAATGAAGTATACGCTAAATTTAAAAATTCACGTGTCTCGGGGTTTTGCTAAATTAGTTCGCAAAAGCGATCGATTCAACAATTTGTTTCATCTTTTCTCTCTTATTAGCACATTGATCGAATAAGTGTGTCCTTCTCGCACTTAAAAGTTTTAACGGAAAGCTTTATTTACCAATATCTTGAAACCCTGAGACACGTGTGTCTTAAAATTAAGTGTATATTAAATTTTTGCTTCTATTTTCTGATTTCAAAACTTTTATCTGAAATTTATCGCACAGTGTTATTAGTGGTAGATATTCAAATTATGGATTCCATTTTTTATATTACAGGCATTTGATATCAGCTGATACGAAAGAAGACAGACTCGAATGGTGTGCTAAACTTAACAAAACTTTGCACCTTATCAGAGCTTGGGGTACGTCGACAACCAAATAATTATTAATATATCGATTAATCGATACATTTTTTTCAAAAATCCAGTGTGTTATTGAAGTCTTTCTGGCAATCGATCATGTTACAAGAGATTCTCAAATTTTTTTAATAGAGTTACTGCGTTATTAGCGAAACGTTACTTTCAACGTTTGCTTTCATGAATCATAGTTTTTTTCTTTTTTTTCTACAATTTAGAACATGACGTTGATTGAAATTTTGTGTCGTTAAAAAAAACAGAAAGACAGTTTTTTATTTCGGATAAATTTTGAGCAGTTATTGAACTCAAATGTAAGTTATCCGTAGAATTTCATCAGCAAACTCATATAAAATACCTTGTACATATATGAAACGTTGCTTTTTTGATAATTGTACTCTAATATACGTTATACTAATATATAATTATATTTACACAGATTTATTTGTATGCTAGTAACTGCGTTGCCGAAGTATTCATGTTTTAGGTTTGATGAAACTGCTTTAAAATTTGGGTGTTTAGGGGAAAAATGCTGCTACTGCATTTTTTAAAATTCGTATAGAAAAATGGAAAATATTTCTTACCTTTAATAATTTTCGAAAATAATTATGAACCCAAAAATTTTTCCAAAAAGAAAAAAGAATTACCGGTGAATTCATAAGCTTTTCTTTATAAAAAAATATTGGAAATTATTTATTTTTTGCTAAGCACCCTTAAAATAAGTTATTCGTAAAAATCTTGTTGAAAGCTTTGAACCATTTTTTTTTTTGAACCCGAAACTATCGCATGTTTTTGAAAAATTTGGGCATGAATATCTCAGTTGATTTCGACTTTAGGAAAAAATGGTTTCACAACTTTCATCTCAGATTTTTGCAAGAAATGCATTTATTCAGTTATTTTACGATAAATAACTATGTAGACATTTTTTGTTTACTAACATGTCTTTTGTAAGTCACTAATAAACTGACCAATCAAAATTAAACAATTTTTTTGTCGATTTTATTGAACCTTATTTTTACAGTTGATACAAAAAGCCAACATTTTAATACACGTTTTTTATTCGTACTCGCTATCGTCGAGTACTTTTCATGCTTATAAAAAAAAAGTGTCCGGTATTTTTGCGTTAATGCTATATGTACATTCGAGACATATTTTTCTCGTACCGTACGCTTGAATGAGCAAAAATAGAATTTCGAAGACGAATGTACAACAAATTATAATATTGTGGAATCTTCTAAACGAGCGTGATTGTTGGGTGGAATCCGTTTTCGTCTGCCGTGTAGTCGACTCTGAAAAATTTTGAAATAAGCAAAATTTGCATTATCATCACTTAATTTTATTTTATTCTATTTATCCATTCTAAAAATATTTACTATGTACAATACTGAATTACAAAAATTATCAACCAATTTATTAATGAACTATTTAAAAGTGAGGAATGAAAATTGATGCATCTTAAATTATATATTCATATTCATGTTGCGTGTGGTATGATTTTGAAAAAATTTCGAATTTTCGAGAGTAATCTTTAAAAGAAATTTGAAAAATTCGTGAAAAATTCATGGAAATCCTACTTTGCAGAGGAACATTGTAGAAGCTGAAATTTTTGCCGAGTAATTGACAGTGTGCACTGTATAAGTTATAAATTTTCCAAAATATTTTGAAATTTCGATAATAATCCTTGATGAAATTTTGAAAATTATTGAAAAAATACAAGAATCTTATTCTCCAGAGAAACATCGTAAAAGCTGAAAGTTTTGCTGTAATAATAACGATGTTAACTGTATAAGGTAAATTTTCACAAAATTTTCAAATTTTGAGAACTATTTTAAAAAAAAAATTTGAAAAATTCGTGAAAAATGTAAAAAAATCCTACTCTCCAAAGAAACATCCTAGAAACTGAATTTTTCGCTGCACTATTGACAACATGGCTGTATTTAGTAAATTTTTGCAAAATGTTGAAAATTCGTGAAAAATGTTTCTGAAATTTTTACTACACTAGTGTCAGTGTTGACTATTTTTGGTAAGTTTTCACCAAATTTTCCAATTCCGACAGCAGTCACTATTTTTATTAATTGAAAATTTCGTGCAAAATGCATAAAAATCCTTGAACTTACAAAACTATTATTAATGTTCCAAAAATTTTCCATCTCAAAAACGTTAGAAGATTTTGCGAATTTCGAGTATCCGCCAAAAACTTTTTGAAACGACGCTAATTTTGGCTTTGATGCACAGATCTGAATCATGTACTTTGTGAGTTATTGAATTATGAAATAATCATCATTACCTGTACGTTTTTCCATCAGCTGACGTAAAACTGAAGCTCCCTGTGACCTTCATTATTTCATTTTCTGTCCCCGCACCTTCCAATACCGCAGTTTCTTCTCGTTTTTGGCCATCGCTTTGCTCGTAGCTGGAAATTATGTTTTTTCCCTTTTGTGAATTAATCGAATTTTTCAGCAAACCAATTTTTATCAAATTTAATTATTCTGGCAAATTTGAAAAAATGACAAAAAATTCCAGTACGCATTTTGACGATCAAAATTAAAAGTGAAATTATTGACTGTCAATTGAATTCGAAAATTTGAAGTTAAAATTTTATAATGTAACGCATAATTATTAACTTAAGTAATTAGTAGTCTTAATAATAGTAATAAAGAAAAATTTTCAAAATGCTTAGATTTTTGAGTATTGATTTTTCATTATTCAAAAATTCTGTAGGTTGAGTTAGCGATTCTACATTTATAATTTCATACCATGATAACTATTTTTTTAGGTTTTTCAACAATTCGACTTAAGTATTGTTACATTTGTTGCAAAAGTTTTGAAACCAGAAATCTTTTCCTTCTCAAATTTTTATTTTGTTATTAATGAATAATGATACTCAGATTTATGGCGTTGAGTTTAAAGATTAAAAAATGTTTGAACTTTCAATTTGTTTGATTTTAAAATAAAGGGACATGGATTATAAATAAGGTCTCAAATTTCGGAATGATCTATTCATTATTTACTCAGTTTTTGCATTTCTTAAGGTATAACATTGAAATATTGTAAATATACAGGGAAGAAATTTAAATCTCGTTTTAATTCGGATTTTTCAAGACATCCAAGTTGTGTTGTTATTCTATACAACTTTTTGAAATTGTATATATGGTCAATATTTCGGGAACGAGGAATCGCATAAAAAACTTTTTTTCGATATTACTCTTATAATATTAAAAGAAAAATGGTGTCATATCCAGAGATGTGAATTGACTGGTCAGGAAAATTTCTCTGACGTCATGGTCATTTTGACAGTCATTTGACGGTCAGTGACCGTAAGGAATTTACACTCTTGGAATTTACACTCTTGTATGTAAATTGACCGGTCAGTGACGGTAAATTAACATATTTTCGAGTATATCCGTTTTTTAATAGGTACTATTGAAATTGTAAGTTGTCATCAATTAGTAGTTATTCTAATAAAAAATTATTCATGTAACTTTATCGTAATACACAGTTGTTTGAATCCTTTTAAATTGACGTTAAAATACTAAATTGCAAACAAATTTTGAATTGTTGTTTCCAAAACTGTCTCATGTTTACTTAAATTACTCAATGAAGAAACATTTTTTCGAGCTACATCAAAAACGTTTTGGCAAAATAGATAAAAACTGAAACGCTGTATCACATATTCACATAGTTTATAATATGTCAAAGTAAGTATCGGTTCTTATTTTCTTTTGATTCAAAGTGTTTCCATTCAACACATTTAAGTAAAAAAATACATATTAATTTGAAAAAGTAAGATATCTACTGAAAAAAGATCACGTTTCATTAAATATATGATTTCTTATCAACATATGTAGGAACTTTCATACCGAAATCACCTACATGAATTTTTTTAATTTCAATTCATAAGATATTTTAATTTTTTTTCAAATTTTTTTTTGTGACACAAAAAAACGCAAGACTATTTCGTATGTTTATGCATGATTTTTACTAAAAATATCTAATCAAACATTAAAACTAAAATATATTCAAAACTGTTTCTTTCAAATTCTTGGTAGTATCATGAACCGTTTCTTTACAAAGTGATTTAAATTTTTCTATTTCGTCTAATGAGTTTGACTGTCACGAATTGTGTTGACCGGTCACGGTCAATGACCATCAAATCTGACCGTAGATTGCTTTGGTCAATGACGAGCTCACATCACTGGTCATATCTCACATTTTTTACGGAACAGTCTTAAACTTAAATTTTTTTATCCTTCGAGGCAATACATTCTCATTTTATGCTCCTAAACTTTTTTCATAATTTTTTTGCATACTTTTTTGCATTTTTTGACCCAAAAAGTCAAAAAACTATTTTGTATGTAAGCGTTAAAAAAAACCTCTCCTTGTTGTATTTGCAAAATAAATGTGTTCCACCTTTCAAATAATAATGTTTTTTTAATAAGAATTCAACAAACTATTTTGGCCCCATAATTGTGGGGAATCAAATAGGAATGTAACGTTAATAGACTATTTTGTGTAACGTTAAGGGCATGGGGCCCTCCCACCACTTTCATTTCTATCCCCACCACCGTAGAAACGTTTTTTAAGGATTTTTGCGTGAATTCACGATGTTTTCGAAAAATCATTTTGCACACTTACTAAAAACAAGTAAACAAATTCCGCTATGTAGAGTTTTTTCGAAAAAAACATCGAAAAACTGTTCTAATACGTGTTGTGCTTTAAGAATGACCTTGAGATCTTTTTTTCAGGATTTTACTGCAAATTCACAATACATCGCAAAACCTTTTGGCACGCATATTAAACACGAGTAGATGAACTCCGCTATGTAGAGTTTTTTCGAAAACATCGTGAATTTACGGAAAAATCCTTGAAAAACTTTTCGACGGTGGTGGGGATAGAAATGAAAGTGGTGGGAGGGCCCCATGCCCTTAATGACCGCACATTTTGAGTTACGGAATGAAGGCTACAAACGTTTTCATGACTGTAAAGCCATTTTTCGTGTGTCTGGACCTTGTTCTTAAAGAAAATATTTGGTTTCCAATTTTCGTTCTGAAAGAATCGCTAATTTTTGACCAAGAGTTGCACTACCTCCAATGTCACTTCCAAAAAATGCAACGTTAAAGACCATTGAAAACTTGATGTATCTTCAAAACAGCTGATTATAGAAAAAAGTATTTATACATAAAATGAAGTTCTTGTTGCCTCTTTAATGTGCAATTCGAACTGTTAATTTTTTTTATAATGTATAGGACATATGGACCAAAATATGCAAGCGATTGTAACGTTATAGACAATAAATTTGACCATATCATAAACTTATCTTTTTTTCGAAATTCGACTTCGAATGTAGAAACCTCCATAGTTCGAACGTTAATTCCTTCAATCAAATCTTCATAAAATTCTTATTTAACATTTAAAAAACATACATGATATCATTAGTTCGAATTCTTACAATGTCGAGTTTTTTATTTAAGTATTTTCAATTTTGCATTTTAAATTCATTCATCTTCGGGTTCCAGCTCCTGAATTTAATCTTTGTCAAGTTACTACTTCAGAATCTACGTATGAATGTGGATCATAAAATTGTTGAAACGATTTTAATATTTTCTAGTGCAAATTTGAGTGTTAAGTAAAGTTTGTTTTGGAAACATCAATATTTTTAAAATTTTAATTATGATTTGAATTTAGATGTTCGACATATACGACGGAAATACAATTTTTTTTAAGTGTAATTTTTGTACAGTTCTAGCGTATGTTTGAAACGTATGTTTTAAACGAACAAGAAACAAAATGTTATCTTTTTTCCAAAATTGCTATAAGTCAAAGATAAAAACCCAAAATCAGGATGTTCATCACTTATTAAATCATAAACTAATCATTGAACTGTCTACATTTGAAACGCTGAATATTATTCACGAATGTAGAATTGCAGATCGAACCACGTGGAATAAATAATTTTATATGTAAAAATATAAATTTTAATATATATTTATAAATATTTTTGTAAGGGTTTAAACACCCAAAACTTCTCTTTAGTTCGTTACGATCATGCTTATTTAAAAACTTTCGTTAGCGTGCCACAAAACATGTATTCATTAAATTGTTTTTTTACATATTTATTTAATGATTTCAAAGAAAAATCTTACATCAATGAATATTCACTGTTTTACATTCAGACAGTATATGATTCCACACATTCTGATACGTTCTCCCAAACTCCAAATTCCTTCGAGTAAGAATCCTGAAAATCAATGTGGAGTTGAATTTTCACTCTAAATGAGTCAAATTTCAATCGTTTCAAAGTTATAATTTACACGAAAATATTTAGTGCATGATTCGCTCGTTTTTTGAGTATATTATCACTCTAAAACGATCTAAATTTCACTCATTTAGAGTGAAATTTCCACGTCAGTTTGATTTGTAAGATTTAGAGAGAGTCAAATTGAACGAAAAAATCCAGTTTATTTGCACTTAGAGAAAATCAAAAAATCCAGTTTGATTTGCAGAATTTAGAGAGAACCAAATTACGAATTTAGAGAGAAGCAAAAAATAATTTTAATTCACTCATTTACAGTGAAATTTCCACTCCAGTTCGATTTGCAGGATTTTCACTCGAATCGAGTGAAATATATGTTTCATTCGAAGGAATTTAGAGATAACCAAATTACCATCAAATATCCATCTCTTCACTCTTACTCATCATCACAAAAAAAAAATATCAAAAAGTCACCTAAAGTGATATCCATCGACACCGATGTTGTTGTGCTCTTCCTGGTTGATGATCGTGATGTCGTTGTTATTGAGCTGAGGCGCTGCTGCGGCTATCGCCAGCACCGAAGCCAAGAAAATGATCTGTAACAACCGATTGCGCATCTCAATATCGGCCGGGTCAAAGTTGCTAAAAACAAAAAGAAAAAAAAAACGTTTCCCGCACTCTTCTAATTCATTTATTTTTTCACCCGGCCCTCTCCTGGGCAAATTGCTCGCCCAATTCACCCAAGAGAGATGAGTTCGTGCAGTTCGCAACAATGGAAAGTTACGTAAGGCCAATTTCCAAATACCGCTTGTCGCAAATGCCGAATCAAGCGGACAATTAACGTTTTCTTCAATCTCAACGCGAACCTCCTCACTTGCACAATTCTCACTGATTTTTCCCGAACGAATTTCATTTTGATCGATCGCAACGCTCGGCTTCGAGACGTGTCGCGCACCGGGATTAGGGGGAACGAGTCGAAGCCGAGGAAGGAGTTTTATTTTTATTTTTACAAAGAAAATTTGATTTGTAGGGGGCGAAATTTGGGTTTGAGGGAGGCTGGGAAGTTGCACATGTTCACTTTCACTGAGTAATTCGGCACGTGAACCCACCGTTCTCATGTTGACGAGGATCGCGAAATCCAAACAATGTTTTGAGTTCTAATACTGATACCGCGGGCTCGTCCCGCAAGAGCCTTTATATAGTTGGCAAATCGTTCTTCACAATCCCCTCCTGCAAACGGATTGGCCTCAGGAGATGCAGGATTCTGTTCTTGGGCGCCGACAGCCGTTCCATTCGCGAATTCTTCCGAAAGTGGTTGTATTAATGAAGGAATTGTCAATGCGACAATTGATGAATTTTTACGATTAATTAATGATTATACAGGGCGTACCGGAATCCTTGAAACGAAAATAAATTCCAATATTCTTTTTTGAATTTCAAGTCGAAAAGCCTTTTACCACATTGAAAAACCAATTGGGTTGGTCAAACAAACGTTTGGTCCTTATTTGACCAAATAAATATTTGGTTTACTTCAATAAATTCTTAGTTTAAGCAAACATATTTAAGTTAGCAGAAACATAAATTTTTTTGACTGAAACAAAATTTGTTAGAGTCCAATAAAACTTTTTTGTGCGAACTAAGAATTTTTTTAAGTGAACCAAATTGGTTCTTCAGTGCACTTTTTACTAAACTTAAAATAATAAATGTTATTTAAGTTTGAAATTTAAACAAAAAATTACCTGAATTTTCTTCAAATTTTCCTGAGTTGAAAATTCCCTAGCTACTTTTTGCAAAACTAAAAATCGAAAAAGGTGTTCGAGTTTGAAATCTGAATTAAATATTTTGATTAATTAGACATTTCAAATAATTATTCCAAAACCCACGAAAACTAGTTATTCCGATAGTGATATAATTATTTACTTTGTTCAGAATAATTTTTCAATTAGAGCAAGAGACAATTAAATGAATAAAATAAATGCAGTTTCGAAAACGTAACTATTTGAATTTTTTATTTATAATTATAATACGTAATGTTGTACTATACATCATATTATACAAATAAATATATTTATCAGATTCATTTTTTTTAACGAATTCATTGTTTGATTTCAAACCTGAAGAACTTTTTGAATTTTGGCTTTTGTAAAATTTCAAAATTGTCATATTTTCGGATTGTGTGATTTTTTCGAATTTATGATCATTCAGTCTATTGAACTATTAGGGTTCAGAGTTGTAGATTTTAGATTTTAGTAATTTAATTTTACATTAGAGTATTTTTATGGAAATAAAGTTTGATGGTTTTTGAAATGACTGAATTTTGGAAACTTTTTATAGTTTTTCATATTTTTTTCAGGGTTTACACAATTTGAAGGTTTTTTTTATTTTGCTGTGGATATCGATATGAGTTTCTTGAATTCGATGTTCTAGCATTTAAGGTTGATAAATTTTGAAAATTTCTTAGATTTCGAAGAAAATAATATCTACTTAGATCAGAAGTATTTTTTGAATTTCAAAGATTTCAGTAATTTTTGATATTTATGAAATTTTGTAATACTTTTTGTTGTTTTTTTAGATTTTTTGTGCTTTGAAGAATGGCTCCATTGATTTGTATAATCTGGTATACTCTGGAAATCGAAGTTTTAAACAGATTCACAATCAGCATTTTCATGAATTTTTGATAAAATTATATACAATTTGATAGTTAGTATTCTATAGATTTCAGAAATTGTTTATTTTTATTATTCACAAAATTTTGTAGGAATTTATGGTCTTTCTATAAATTTCTCTCTATATTTTGCTGGAACTGGATGGTATCATCTTCCAATCTAACATAGACTCCAACTTGTAAAATGAATTTTTTCCAATCCGTTGAAGTTGGGGAAAAGTAAAACAAAATGATGTAAACCATAAATTATTTTCACTGTAAAACTACTGAAAATTTCTTTCAAAAACTGGTACTTAAAAAGTTGATTAAAAAATTTGTTCATTAAAAAAAAATCCAAAACTGAGCAAATCAGCACAACTGGAGATAATGAAGTTTCTGCAGAAAAAGTTCAGAGAAAATACAGCAAATTGTTTATATTTCAACTGTTGATATTAGCGTAAAAAAGTTTTTTAGTAAAAAACCAAAATATGTGTCAAGTGATTTTATGTGTACAATTCGTAAACAAATTATGTATTAACTATAAAGTATCAGGTTTTGATATTTTACGTTTCCTTAGAATTCGAAAAAAAATCCTTTAATTTCTTCAGATTTTTAATACAACATTAATTTGTCTTTTCGCCATTATAACATTGGATTTCGTCAAAAACATAGTTTATAATTTCTTTAATACACAAAAATCATAGACGAAATCCTATGTTATTCAAATGGCGAAAAAACGAGTTAATGTATCAAAAATCTGAAAAAATTCAGGGATTATTCAGATTTCTTTAAGGTTTTTAATTCCACTTTAAATCGATGAAAAATGAAAATTCTCGAACAATAGATAAAAAACACGTTGACATTACATGCTCGTATCGCAGATTTATGGCGCGTGCGTATATATGATCGACGACGTAAGAAAATCGTATAATATGAAATGACTCGAGATTTGAAACTTTCCTCATAATTTCTAATTCAAACCGTTGTGCAACCTTTGCATAAAAGTCAATAAATTATGCAAGACTAACGTCTTCAGTAGTCGAAATTTATTGGAACTCAAGTTGTTGCTGATTTCAAAACTCGTTTTCGGTCCTATAAAAAACAATTATGAAAAAAAAGGCAAGATACGTTTTTTTTAAATATTTATGCAAAATTGTATATAACATCAAAGTTCCCAAATACTACTAAATCAGAAAGTATGTCAATATTATTTTAATCAACATTCTCACCCTTCTCTATATTTGGTTCATAAAATAAATTAAAGAACATAACATTGTGTAAGACAAGAAAAAAAATCTTCGAAAGAAATTCTTTTTGAACCTTTGACACAATTTTCAATCAGAAGAGATACAAAGAAAAAAATTTATCACTATGAGTGATTTCTGATAAAAACTGAAAAATGTATAAATCGAAAGCTCAAATTATTGTTTTTATGACTTCGAAAAACTAAATGAATATTATGTACGTCTACGTATTCATGTCAGTGTTGGTTAGAAGATTTAATTGCAATTGAAATTAAAATTCTGTTTGCTGAAGTGTCATGAGCTTAGACTTCTATGCATTAGCGATAATTATTATCATTGCAAATTGGGCTGGTTTTGAAAATGTGTGTTGTGAAAACGAAACCTTTTTACCTCGAATACGTTTATACGTATACCCCATTAAATATTCACGATCGTTTTTAAAAATCGCCAGTAACGCTCGTAATTAATTTCATCACAAACAATTGACTGCAATTTCCTAACACAAAGTAGTGAAAAACAACTTTGTTTTCCCGAGAAAAACTGACGTGCTAAGTTGACGTTCGGGTTAAAAACGAAGGAGAATAAAAATTACGAAATCAAAGGATAAATCGAGTAAATCCTTGGTAAACACGTAAAGACGTTGGTTGATTGAGAATTTTCATTTCTGTTTGCTTACCGTATAATTTTTATAATAGTTACATTTTTTTGGCGTAAATAAAGAATCTTCAATGTAATTTTACTTATAAAAATGTATTTTTTTCGATGAAGTGAAATCCTATTATTGAATACCAATTTAGAACTACCATTTTATTGTGTTATATTTGTGTTTTTAAAACATGTAAGATGATTGATATATTAGAAAATCATTAAATGAGCATACTATATAGTATGTATTATATTTTTAACATATGAATTATAATATTTAAAATGTAAATATTGCTCGTATACTGTTATTAATTTATATCAAGAAATTTCTGAATTTTAATTTCTTTTCGTATTATGTGTCGCGAATTATTTTTTTTTAATTATCGTAAACGATATTCCAAAATTGTGTCTTGAATCTTCAACAGTTTTGTTCAAAAAAAATTTTTTTTACAGCGTTCATTAATTATTATTATCAAAATATGAAGCTAAAAATATTACAAATTTTAAATAAAAAATTTCTATTCTTAAAAATTATTATACTATAATATTTTATATAATATATCTACAGGAAGATGTAAATGAAATTGTCGACGTTTTAGAAAACAAATATTTTTATGTTTATAGTTGAATATTTATTGTTCTATATAAATGTATATTTGTTATCAATGTGTAACTATATAATTTATTATTAATGTAATAAAGTAATTTCAATTAATATTATTAATATTAATAATGCAACATATTGCATAATTGAAGGTCCCGATTGAATAAGGGGTTTCGCGCTCGGCCAGTAGGCAGGGGAGGGGATGACACGCTGAAGCGCCGGGTTTTCCGAAGCCCGAAATT
>JAPYZL010164056.1:0-12456 GCA_030522825.1 Platygaster orseoliae
ACCGATCTTTGAGATCTATCTTCTTTTGCCTACCACGCTTTCTAAGTCTCACTCTTCCTTTGAAACAAAAACTACTTTCCCCTTGCTCTAAGGCCCTCATTTCTGGATAAATGATTTTGAAAAAGACACTCGTATAAGTGTCTAAGACGTTTAAAAGTGCCTTAGAATCAGGGATGTGAGGCTGTCAATTTACCGATAAATTTACCGGTAAATTACTGGTAATGACCGTCAATTACCACGAGAAAATTTGGGTAAATTTTACCGTCAGTTTGCCTTACCGGTCAGAGTTTTTCTGACGATCGAAATTAATAAACACAAATGACATATAAAAACATGCAACTTGTAGGGCATAATTTTACATAATTCAAATCATAAGACATTCATAATTCGAAATTAATTCTTAAACATGAATAATTAGTTTCTGTTTACGAGTTGATATTAATAAATTGTTTCAAGGTTTGAAATGCAAAATTTCAAAGGGTAACTCTTATTTTACAGGGCGACTGGCGCCATTTCGGTGTTCGTTACTCCAAGGAATCCGAGAAAATGCCGAGCTATGAATTACGACTATGAGTAAAATGACATTCATTCTTCACTCAAAGTAAGCTTAACGAAAATTCAAACTTGTGTCGAATTTTTATTCACAATTAGGTCAAGAGCCGTCGAGAGAAAATCGAGTCCTGGAACTAGAAAATTACGGGCCTATATATATACAGAAATTCAAAATTTTTATCATAACAAATAATAATTCTGATGTAATTGCAATATAGTTATGGCCAAAAATCCAATACCGTCATGATTTTTGCAAAAAAACACACACAAACACACAATATAATAAATTTTCGAATATTATATAATTTTATATATTTATATCTGTTTTTTCGTATATTTTTATCATGTGATGAATAGTCGTTTAAATTGATATATTATTTTTTTAATTAATTGCTTTTGTACAAACTAACTTTGATGAATAGTTTTATACTTACGTAACTAAATTTTTGTGTATGAATTTATTTTTATACAAATTCAATTTTCTGGTAAATGCAAGTTACATCTTTATTTCAATAATGATTTAGCTGTCAACGATAAAATTTACTTTTTTTGTAATCGAGCTATTTTCGCGTTGTAAAAATCTTCTTTGATATCTTAGATTGTTGTTGAATAATTTTATGAATTTCATTTTCAGGCTGCCGACGTGCCGAATATTTTTCCGAAGACCAAGATGAGTAACAAAAAGAAGTAAAATATTGTTGATCAGCATAAATTTAATGATTATTTTGTATTGCAAGTGATCTTCATTGATAATTATTATTAGAATTTATCAAAAATGGAAAAGAAAATATGTTGAATTATGTAAAATGTTTATTTTTTTGCTACTAATTCTTGGTAGCAGAAAGTGTTGTAATATGAATGAAATTGGTCATTGTATAGACCCCTTTTTTCTTGAGAATTTCAGGACTAGAGTTACTTTTCATCAACGTTAATATATTCCATATTTTATTCACTAAATATCTTGCATTCCCGACAAAAAATTCCACTTTACTCGAATAGAATATAAAATGATTTATCAAATGTTTCTTGTTCGATGCAACAAATCAATGTAAATGAAGCGCAATTTTTGAGTTACGGAGACTAATCCCTGGGCAATACTTGAATCACATATGCCAATTTCATTTTTGAAGATGATCAAGTTTAAAAAATTTTTATATTCATCAAAATCCAAGTTAGAAATCACACTTCGAAGTTTTTTGGAAATTCAAATCTGACAATTTTTTTTGAAAAGGTAATAATAATTCCTTTTGATCCGTGAGATATAAATATTTCCCTAGGGAACAATGATTTCTCCTGCTAATTCCCGAGTACCCCAAAAAAGAGATTTTGTATCCACGTTTCATACAAATAAAGTGGCCATTTCTACGTATGCATGGTAAAAAACATAGCTCCTATCACATTTGCCCTTCAGGCTCGTGTTGTAAACTTCACACTTGTTAGGCGATCGCTCGTTTTCCCCATACTTATCAATCAAATAATTATTTTTTGAGCGGAAATAAAATGGATTTCTATCGAGTGTTGCGATTTTAAATAAGTTCTACCAGCATTCAAAAATGCTAATATATTATCTTCATGCACATACGGTCGCATTTTTCATCAAAATTTGGTCATGACCGGTAATTACTGACCAGAAACGAGCACTGACGGTAAATTTGAATTAGAAAGTTGTGGAATTTGACGGTAAATTACGGTAATTTACTGTCAGAAGATACCATGACCTGACCAAATTTTTTCTGACCGGTAAATTCACATCCCTGCTTAGAATTCCTAGAAAGATACTTTGAAAAGTCTTCAAATTCAGAATGAGAAACTTTCTAAAGTGTTTCAGAGACATCAAGAAGTGTCTTCAAATTTTTGATAAGGCACTCCAAGAAGTGTCTTAGACGTTTTAAGGTGTCTTGGAATTAAATAAAAGCCTTTTGAAGTGTCTTATTAATTTAAAAGACTCTTAGAATTCCGAATAACATACATTAGAGTGTCTTAAAATATCAAATAAGACACATTAAGGAGTGTCTAAGATATTCGAGACGGTCTGAAAATTCCGTGTAAGACACTCCGACGTGTCTTAGAATTTCATATAATACTTCTTGAGAAGTGTCTTAGAAATTTGATAGTGTCAAAGAATTTTGAAAGAGATACTTCAAAAAGTTTCGAAATTTTGAATGAGGTACCTTCTAAAGTGTCGAAGAGACTTCAAAAAGTGTCCTAATAACTTTAATAAGACACTCCAAAAAGTGCCTTAGACGTTAACAAGTGTCTTGGAATTTCGAAAATTACACATTCAAGTGTCTTAGAAATTAAAACAAAACACTTCGATGAGTGTTTTGGATATTAGAAAGTGTATAAGAACTCCGAATGAGACACTCCGAAGAAGTTTGAAAAAGACGTTTGATAAAAGATTAAGACATTTAAGAGTGTCTTGAAATTCTGAAGAAGATACTACAAAAAATCCTCAAATTTTAAATATGGCACTTTCTATAGTGTCTTAGAATGTCAAATAAGACTTCTTGAGAAGCGTCTTGAAAATTTGAGATTGTCTAAGAATTTTGAAACAAATATTTCAAAATGTTTCTAAATTCCAAATGAGGCACTTTCTATAGTGTCAAAGAGACTTCGAAAAGTGTCTTCATAACTCTAATGAGATACTCCAAGAAGTGTCTTAGACGTTAACAAGTGTTTTGGAATTTCGAATATGACACATTCTAGTGTCTTAAAAATAAAAATAAGACACTTCGATGAGTATTTTGGATATTAGAAAGTGTATAAGAACTCCGAATGAGACACTCCAAAGTGTCTTAGAATTTTAAACAAGACATCTTAAGAAGTGCTTCAGACGTTTCTGAATATCTTGGAAGTTTGAAAAAGACTTTTTATAAGAGACTAAGACACTAAACAGGGTCTTGAAATTCCGAAAAGGATACTACAAAAAGTCCTAATATCTCAAATAAGGCACTTTCTATAGTGTCTTAGAATTTGAAATAAGACATCTTGAGAAGTATCTTGGAAATTTGACAGTGTCTAAGAATTTTGAAAGAGATATTTCAAAAGGTTTTCACATTTCAAAAAGGCACTTTCTAAAGTGTCAAAGAGACTTTGAAAAGTGTCTTCCTAGCTCTAATAAGACACTCCAAAAAGTGTTTTAGACGTTAACAAGTGTCTTGGAATCCTGAATATGGCACATTAAACGTCTTAGAAATAAAAATAAGACACTTCGATGAGTGTTTTGGATATTAGAAAGTGTATAAGAACTCCGAATGTAACACTCCAAAGTGTCTTAGAATTTCAAATAAGACATCTTGAAAAGTGCTTCAGACGTTTTTGAATATCTTAGAAGTTTGGAAAAGACGTTTAATAAGAGTCTAAGGCATCAAAGAGTGTCTTAAAATTCCGAAAAAGATACTATAAAAAGTCCTCGAATTTCGAATAAGGCACTACCTAAAGTGTCTTAAACGTTTGCAAGAGTCTGAAAGTACAAATAAATCATCTTTCGAAGTTTCTTGGAAATTCAAAAGTTCCTTATAACTCCGAATAAGACAAATTGAAGTGTCTTTAAAATTTGAATAAGGCACTTTGAGGAGTATCTTCGATATTCGAGAATGTCAAAGAATTTCGAAAAAGACACTTGAAAGTGACTTAGAATGTTAAAAAAGACATCTTGAGAAGTGTTTTGAACAATATTTCAAAGTATATTGGACCTTCAAAAATGACACTTTGTGACAAAGTGTCTGAGACGTTTGAAAGTGTTTTGAAATTTCGATAAAGACACATCAAGAGGTTTTCGAATTTTAAATAACTCTTTCACTAAAGTGTCTAGGAGACTTCAAGAAATTTGTGCAAATTTTGAATTAGAGACTCCAAGAAGTATCTTAGAAGTTTAAAGTTGTATTATAATTCTAATAAAATACCCCAGGTAGTGTCTTGGATATTTGAAAGTGTCTCAATATTCTAAATGAGGTACATTGAACTATTGAAGTGTCTCAAAATTTCAAATAAGGCACTTCAGCAAGTGTCTTGGATATTGGAGAATGTCTAAGAATTCTAAAAAAGACACTTGGAGGTGTCTCAAAATTTCAAACATGACATCTTGAGAAGTGTCCGAGACATTTCTGAATATCTTAGAACTTTAAAAATTCCAAAATTCATCGAGTTGGAGGGGGGGGGAGCTATGAAGGTAGGGGACCTATTTTCCGTAGTGGAACACATCTACAACAGGTGTAGTTACGCCATTGGTTATATTCGCAAAAAATTCAATGACAAATTGTAGCCCTTCCCAAAATCAAATCATTTAAGTTCATAACGTTATTTTTTCAAGAATTCCATTAAACATTGTAGAAAATTTTTCTACTTCGTCTTAACAACCGAACGAAAAACTCTCTCGCGTGTTCAATTACTTTTCTCACATCAGTTCATTTCCCGAGATTTTTTCGAAAACATCTCGTATCACTTTGAGGTGTTATCAGCCAAAGTTGGGTACGTAGAATCTTCGCCTGCACGGAACTCAGTTTGCCGTGACGTTGGTGGCATCAATTTTGCGAAAACACGATACGCGAAAACTATGATAAATGTTGGGAAAGGCTTGAGACACGGAACATTCCGAGGGAAAAATCGATGCTAAAGTCGCTTAATTAATGCGAGAGCAGCATTTCGAGACCCTTTCGCTCCAGCGTCTATTACCCGCGAATAATTCGGAAAGCTCGCAACTTGGCCGGGGACTTTCCGTTACCGACGAAGCTTCTCAACATAATCGAAAATCGATCCCGGCTTTTTCGCCGTGGATTGAGCGCCGAGCTAGGATTTATATCCTTTTATATCGCGTCTTTTTGATGGGCATTCACTCGTTGAATCTGGGACAGTGAAATTTTCACTTATTCTCAGTGATTTTTCACCAAAGGCTAAGATGAAAATGCGAGGATTTCGATGTGGAGTTGAATATTCAGAAACTAGTGAAAAATAGAACTCTGCACGGAGAAAAACTTTAGGTATGGTAACCAAATAATTGGTAATTGCAACCTAAGTATCAGTAATAAATTACTGTATTATTAAAATATACAGTTCTCAATAAAATAATTAACTTCATTCTGCCTACATACAAGCACAACTTGTAATTCACAGAATAAAAGCAAAATCTTGTGACATTTAAAAAGACATTGTTAATACATTTGAAAGCTGAAACACTTTGAAATATTCGAGACATTTTAAATGTGCAGGTTTTTGATACTATTTTAGTCAGACACAAAACACGCCATTAAGATATTGCAGAATCGCAAAGAAAGCCTTGTACTACTTCAACAGTTGTTTTCTTCGTGATTTCCAAGCTTCGAATACAAAGAATGTACTTCAGGGTGAAGAGTTATTTCGATTATTTCGTGATCTTTCTTGAATCTATGAATGGAGCTTTAAAAAATCACTCTTTCGGGTCTTTCCAAAACATTTCTACGCTTTTTCCATAGAATAATCGTCAAACAATTTCAAAATTCAATGACAACAAAGCCCTTAACAAATTACATTCAAAAGTTCATTACGAGAACTTGAATATTAAGGACTTTGTTTCAAAGTTTTTTGTTCGTTGTGAAAAAAGTTTCCATGTAATGATTTCAGTTTCATTCACTGAAGCTGCTTGCGATTTTATTCAATCAAACAAGTTCGTATTGTCAGAAATTCAGAAAACCTTTTGTTACGTGAAACATTATTCAGTTGTTTATGTTTAAAAGTTTAAAATAATTTTTGGGACTTTAGTAAAGACAGTGAAGTGAAGAGAATATTTGGTTATCAAATAAGGACAGTTTGTTGGAGCCAAGCAAATCGTCAGACGAACCATGACGAAATTGGTTGTCTGAATACACGAAAACATAGAAATAGCTCGGGGTAAAGAAGCGAGTTGCGGTTTAGGGAAGAAGCGGGCCGTCGAGGAAATTTCCATAGACGTCCCATTGTTTCGTTGGCACGAAACATGGCGACAATCGTCGTGCCGTGAGAGCGTTACAAACGGTTATCGCCCCGAACAAGGAAACGCGGTAAACGCGCGAAAAATCGTTTCAATGAAAGCACTCCCCGGTCATTTTGTCGACTTGTAAAATCGAGTGATCTAAATTTCGCGCCCGCTGTTACGCGTCGCCGGGCGTTCGGGATATCCGCGATTCGAGGCACGCCACCGCAAATATATGGAGGGCAAGAGATTTCAGCCCCATATGAATTCCGCCGTAATTTCCCCCCAAATAAACTTCTCTCTTTTTTTTTGACCCACGATGAAATCACGCGTTTCACGCTTCGAATCTTTTATTAATGCTGCAAATATTTTCACGAAAAGTGGCGAAGCGTTGTGGTCGTGAATTCCTGTAAAAAGTCGAACTTTTTTCTAGATGCGACAGAACACTAAAAATTGAATCTTATTTTAAGATGCATCAAGATCAAGACACTACTTGAAATTCAGAAATTATCTTAAATTCAAACAGCAAGTCTTAAGTTAAGACGGTTTTTCATAATTCAAGGAAATCATTCTAGTTTCAAGACTTGCTTGCTTGAAAATAAATTTGAACTTGAACTCAATTTGAGATTATATTTCAAATCCAAGTCATGCCTTGATTCTGTTGCATCTTAAAAATAATATGGACTTTTTAAAGTAAAAGTCATACTTGAATATTCTCAAAATGCATTTTTTCACTTTTCTTCACTTTTAAAATTAAATCTTAATTTAAGATGCGATAAAATCAAGACACTACTTGAAATACATAAATTATCTTAATTTTAAACAGCAAGTCTTAAATTAAGACGGTTTTTCAAAATTCAAAGAAATCATTCTAGTTCCAAGACTTGCTTGTTTGAAAATAAGTTTAAACATAAATTCAAACGAAAATAATAGTAAAATTTCATGTCGTGCCTTTATTTAGCCGCATTTTAAAATAAAATAGACTCCTCAAATTAAAAGTCATATTTGAATATTCTCAAAACGCTCTTTTTTTCATTTTTCTCTACTCCAAAAATTAAATCTTGTTCAAAGATGCAACAAAATTAAGACACTACTTGAAATTCATGAATTATCTTACATTCAAACAGCAAGTCTTAAATTAAGACGATTTTTCATAATTCGAGGAAATCGTTCTAGTTTTAAGACTTGATTGCTTGAAAATAAATTCAAACTGAACTCGATTTATGATTATATTTAAAATCCAAGTCATGCCTTAATTCTGTTACATCTTGAAATAAGATGGACTTCTTAAAGTGAAATTCATACTTGAATATTTTTAAAAAGCTCCTTTTTTAACTCTTCTCCACTCTAAAAATGAAATCTTATCATAATAATGAATTTCAAGCAGGCAAGTCTTAAATTAAGAAGATACAACATAATTTGACGAAATCATTCTTGATTCAAGACATATTCTCTTGATTAAAGATTTGCTTGCTTAAAAATAAATCAGGAAATAGAGTGAATTCACGATACTATTTGAATTTCAAGTCGTCCCTTCATTTTGTTGCATCTGAAAATAAGATAGACTTTTTAAAGTGTATCCAGGTAACACTTGAAATTCAAATATCACTTCGATGTAGTACATTTGTATTATTAAATTGATTAGTATTTATTTTGTTGCATCTTAAAATAAGATTCAATTTTTAGAGTGGAGAAAAGAGTATTTTAAGAATATTCAGGTATTTGGTGCAGTGTAACTTTCACTTAAAAAAATCAATCATATTATAAGATGCAAAAAACTTAAGACATGACTTGAAATTGAAATATTATCCTTAATTTACTGCGTATTAAAATTAATTTCCAAGCAGGTCTCGAATTAAAAATTATTTCCTCAATTATTATATATTATATAAATATTGGTATTAAATATATAAATTTGTAAAAATTACTGGATTTACATATTAATATAAATAAAAATTATTTAATACATAAAGTAATAAATAAATATATATAAGATAATAAAATATTTATATAATATAATATAATAACATAAAAATAAATAAAATTATAATACAAAAAAGTACATATATTAATTATTGTATATAAATTTAAATTATTATATAAATTATAGATTATAATATTATAAAAATAATCACCCGCTTGAAAGAAATTGTTAACATAGACTAAAATGATTATGATATCTGAATTTCAAGTGGTGCCTTGATTTTGTTGTATCTTAAAATGAGAGGTGATTTTTAGAGTGGAGAAAAGAGCATTTTAAGAATATCCAGGAATTTGGTGTAGAGTAACTTTCAGTCAAAAAAGTCAATCATATTTTAAGATGGAACAAAATTAAGACATGACTTGAATTCCAAATATCCTAAATTAACTACCTGTTAAAATTTATTTTGAAGCAGGTCTTAAACTAAAAATTATTTTCTCAATCATATATTGTAGAAATATTGGTATTGAAGATAAAAATGTATATAAATTATGAAATTGATATAATACTATAAATACATTGAAATAATAAGATTTATAAAAATTCAATAAACGTATATAATATTTATATAATATAATATAAAATAACATAAAAATGAATAAAATAATGAACATAAATCTACGTATGAATAATATATTAAACTCTAATATAATGATAAATATATTAATTGAAAATTAAATCTTATTTTAAGATGCAACAAAATTAAGATACGACTTGGATTTCAAGTACTATTTCAAATCGAGTACATATTTGAAATTATTTTCAATCAAGTAAGTCTTGAATCGAGAATGATTTTCTTGGATTACGAAAAACCGTCTTAATTTAAGACTTGCCGTTTGAACTTAAGATAATTTATGGATTTCTAGTAGAGTCTTGATTTTGTTGCATCTTAAAATAATATTTCATTTTGAGAGTAGAGAAAAGTGAAAAAAGGAGCATTTCAGGATATTAAAATATGACTTTTACTTCAAGAAGTCCATCTTATTTTAAGATGCGACAAAATAAAGTAATTACTTGGAATTTTATTATTGTCTTATAATTGAATTCATGTTTAAATATTATTTCCAGGAAGCAAATTTTAAGAAAAAGATGATTTTCCGAAGTTATTATAAAGCGTCTTAATTTAAGACTTGCCGGTTGAATTTAAGGTAATTTATGAATTTAAAGTAGTGTCTTGATTTTGTTGCATCTTCAAATAAGGTTTAATTTTTAGAGTAAAAAAAGGAGCATTTTGAGGATATTCAAGTATGACCTACACTTTAAGAAGTCCATCTTATTTTAAGATGCGACTAAATAAAGACCCAACTTGGAATTATGCTATAGTATCTTACATTGAGTTCATATTCAAATTTATTTTCAAAGATGCAATTCTTGGAAAAATAATGATTACTTTTAGCTATTACGAAGTGTCTTAATTTAAGACTTGCTGTTTGAATTAAAGGTAATTTATGAATTTCTAGTCGTGTCTTGATTTTAGTGCATCTTTAAATAAGGTTCAATTTATAGAGTCGAAAAATAAGCATCTTGAGGATATCTGAGTATAACTTTCACTTTAAAAAGTCAATCTTATTTTAAGATGCGACAAAACAAAGGCATGACTTGAAATTTTACCATTCTTTTCGATTGAGTTTACGTTTAAACTTATTTTCAAACAAGCAAGTCTTGAAATATAAATGATTTTCTTGAATTATGATGAATCCTCTCAATTTCAAGAAATATATAAATTTCAAGTCATGTCTTGATTTTGCTGCATCTTAAAATAAGATACAATCCTTAGATAGAAAAAGATTTTTGCGTATAGAGTTATACTTTCAGAGGAAATTAGTTTCACATGTGAATAACGGAAACCACGAGTGATATTTGATCGCGGAAAAGTTTATTCAGTGTTAATTACTTGAGTGAATGAAGAAAATATCCGCGATGTTAATACATCTGCGTACGAAAATGATATTTGAATTATTCAATCTACAATGTAACATTCATGTATAAAGTTTTGAACCAACTTCCTCTTAATTACTTTCATTATACACTCCCCTTCTCTTTCGCCATCATGTTTTCTTCAAGTTGACTCTCATGTTTCCTGGTACTTATTCCGTCATTATTCCTACCTCTCGAAAAGTTCGGTGAACAAGACGCGCTGTCAGCTTCACCAAAGTTTCAAGTGGAATTGGAATAAAAATATCCTTCTTCGAGGCGGGAAGAATTGCCTAACTACAGCTTTTTTCGATAGCATACATATTTTATCAAAAATAAAAAAAGAAAAAAAGTCGATCGAAACAAGTCAAAAAAAAAGACGCACCACGCCGACTTGCAACAAAATCAAATTTCGAATCAAACGATATCGTACAAATGCCACGAATATCGAGTTTCCGCAATCAAAATTTCTTGTTTTTCATCTGCGCGTTTCCGTGACGTCGAGCACGATTTCGATCACTAGCACGTTAAACGCTCGACCGGAAAAACTCGTGCGCATTTCCCCCCCTTTCACCTCCTCTCATCGCTACTCGGCGTTATTCCAATGGACAAATAAATGAATAACCTCATCACCCACCTTTGCTTACAAAAAAATCCGTCCCTCGTATTTTTCCCAACTTTTTCATTCGCCGTTGGAAAAAGGAAAGTGGCATGAAAAATAAGAATCGCGCGAATCGTCTTTCCGGTCGCTGAACTAGATGTTTTAAGTGCTTTTCATTTAACGCTCCAAGGATTTTTCTTTTCGCACCAAAATATTCGCGACGCTTCGATTCGTTATCACTTCCCGGTATGAAATGATTCTAATCCGGGCTTGCAGATGCTGTTGGGCGATAAAGGAAGGTTCGCGTTACAAGTGCTGGTCTATATCAAGCCAATTTCCGCTCGAGTCCATTTAATAAATTGGAGCTATTTAACGCTATCCGTTTTCCGAACTCCGGGCGATTCATCGATCCCCCGCCCCCCCGAACCTCTGCTACGAGCTTTTCGCTCCCTGGCGCGGAAAAACTTTTTCCACGCCAAAAATCCCGTTCTAATCGGCCGCTTTTTATGGAGAATTCGGGTTAATATCCGAGTCGCGAGGTACTCGATGATTGGGCTATGAATCGCGGAACGACGAATGCTGGATAATCCACGGTATTGACGGTTGTGAGAGTTTTCGTGATTATTTGGACGGGTGGTCAATTGTTTTTAGAATTGCTTGAAACGAAACCTGTAAAAAATATAGGTGAATGAATTATTATTTAATGTAGAGTAACAAAAAAAAACAGGAAAAATGAACATAGAGATAGATTGAAATACAAGCAATCACGCAATAATGTGGTGATGTAATGTTGGTGAAATAATGTAAAAACGTAAAAATCAGAGGCGTAGGCACAAAAAATCTTCAGGAAGAGTTTTTCGGTAAAAATATACATTTCCTTCGGGATTCTATGATTTTAAATCCTAGTACAGAGTCAACTATTTTTTTCACACTACTTTCAGAACTTTTCAATTCAAAATCTTTGATCAATGTTAGCCAATGTTTTTTGAGTCTCCTGCTGATGACCATGATCTGTGGTCGAAAGCTTGAGAGAGAAGAACCGTGAACATAGTGGCAATCTCGTATTATTTTCTATGCCAAATCCACCTCCTTGTTAATATGTCCACAAATGACAGTTCTGAAATCAACCAAGCTAACTCTCAAGATGATTGTTAAGTTATTTAAAAAATAACTTAACGATATTTTAACCATACGTTTTTGAACATGACTTGTATTATAAAATAGTAACGCAAATTAAAAAAAAAATTTCGTGAACAAAAATTAGCGAACCAGCTCTTAAAACGATTTTTGTTTTATATATAACTTACATGCTCTTACTCCAACAAAATTGAATAATATTACGATATGCCTTGTACAAACTCAAAGTGATCTAACCTTCATTCCCTTTTTCATGTACACAGTGCGTCCATTAAGTTTCGAGACACAAACCATATCTCAGCAAATAATAGCTCCATCCATGTGTTCTAATACGCATTTTAAAGC
>JAPYZL010164061.1:0-11743 GCA_030522825.1 Platygaster orseoliae
TAATAAAAATCAAAAACACGCATTAAAACTCGGCGTCTGTCGGTAATAAAAACTACCCCTAGGTAATAAAAATCAAAAACACGCATTAAAACGCGACGCCCACATCGAAATGAATCGCCGGTCGGAAATGTACGTCCTTTGTGTTTGTTTTCAGGTGCAAGAATCACCTTTTTTGTGCGTGTTTTGTAAAAATTTCATAATACAATAAAAAAAAAATTTGGATGTTTAGAAAAAAATGAAAAATCCAAATAACTATGAAATAATTTTCGTTAATGTCTTAAAATGTTCGTAAATCAAGGCACATACTCTGTAAAAGATAAATAATTCACTCGCAAATTTTCTCTCAAGTACAACAACTCATTACTTTTTCATTTATATAAAATAATAATGTCGAGTTTGATTACTAAATAAGAATTATCCTTTTTCAGAAACTGAAATTCCAAAGGAAATTTTATGAGAGATTCCCAATTCATTCATATCGGACAAACAATAATACAACTACTGTATAGTAAAAGAAAAAAAAACAATAACTGTATTTTTGCAAAAAAAGGAAATTTATTACTGATTTTATTTAAAAATGTTACTGTTAAAACCAAACAATCATGGAAAAAATTATAATTTACAATTGAGAAATGAAGTTAAGAGCAAATTAAAAATTGATATACAATATCTTTTCATTCCTGACTTCTTATTCTATACATCGAACCCAAATTTTTGAGAAAATTTGTTATATGCATGCTTCCTACAAAAACATAGTGGAATGCGTACACACTAATTTCCTTTACTGCGAGCCTCGAAACGCGGATCAGCTGAGCAAGTTCGACATCTTGACCCTTGGAGCGCACGGGAAAGTTTTTCCCACATTCGTAAAATTATGCGGCAAGGATAAATACTGGCTCCTTTGCTTTGTAAAATCGGGTTGTTTGTCCTCAGGCAGTTACTTGTGTGTGTATGTTACTGTTCGAAAGGACTTCAACCCGAATATTGTTCAGTGTTGTGACTGTGTAATGTTTGTGTTCTCTATTTTGAAACTTATATCCCTCAGTATGACAACTGTTTTCTTTAGCTTTTTGTCGAAGTTTGATGGGAACACTTGAAACATCCCTGCTCGATTGCAATAAAGACAATCCCCCCTGAGGCACATGTTTTTAGTAAGCTTGTTATAGCTTTGCCCTTTGAAGATTCTTTTGGCAATTTAGAGCATACAAAACATTGCCCCAACCCCAAGTGATATTGTTTAATCTCTCTGTGTCCGCGAGTTTAAATTAGTTCGTGGAAGTTTGGCATATGACTTATGAGATGTTATGTCGTGGATTTTCATCAGATACCGGCCTAGGCTGCAAAGAATCAATGTAAATCTCGCAATCCGGTCGGATTGCGACCGTCCTTAAATATATAATAAAAAAAGTAATATGAAAAATGAACATTTCATTGAAAAAAATGGTAAATTCTTCCAAGTATAATATTTCATTGCTCATCTTTTTGACTTAACAGTCAAGTTACTTAACTTCAGTACTTGATATATTATGTATCTTCTCCATTTCTCGTTTCTTCGAGCCTTTGTACAGAAGAACTACTATCGTTGATTTTCAACTTATTTTCCTACGATCCTCGAATTAATAACATTTCTAGAGGATTATGAATATATTCTTCAAAAAACGATTGACGTTTCGTTATGTATAGTGATTGAATGAATAAAAAATTCATTGAAAGATGAAGTTTCGTAAATTATATATTCATCCTAACCTAACTTCAACACTTAATATTATGTAGCTTGAACAAAGTTTTACATACGTTCATTTAGATGTTCCACAGACAGTTACCAGAATATATGGCACTGTACGAAATGGAACTGAGCCCCGATTACTAACTTTGCAAACGTTGAGTTAGTATGTGAAGGTGACTCTTGTAATGATATGTTTATAATATATATGTCTTATCGGCTATAGTTATTACTAACTTAAATTTTGTTTATCTTGACATAACTTCAACACTTAATATTATGTAGCTTAATTATTATAAATCATAATTTTCAACAAATGTGTTGATTGTGAATAAATAATATTCCCAAAGGAATTGGAATAAATACTAAAATAAAATGATGAATTCACGTTTCTTTTATGTAACGGTGGAACAAATCAATCATTCATTCAAAGATTTAATTTCGTTTATTATTTATTGCTGCAACTTAATTTGACTTCAACACTTAGTTTTATGTCGCTGGAACAAAGTACACATATGTTTATAACATACTTACGTTATTTCATTTTTGTAGGTAACGTTTTGTTCAGGAATTTATTATTTAATAGTCAATAATAATGAAAACATAATATAAATAAGTTTGTTAATACTTAAAAAAATTGTTTCGTTTCAACACAAAACATGCCATCTATTGAGAAGAATACCTTCCAGCAGTACTTTCACTCTACGGATAAACAAGGTTTTTAATCCTAGAAAAAAATATCACTAAAAGCGAATTTTACGAAAAAGCGTGAGAAGATTGATTAAAAAAATTGCTATCGTTCAATCAAGAAGTTTGTATTATAATTTAAATAATCTATACATAATATTTATAGGAAAGATTTGTCTGAATAACTTTTATTTTGAATTCATTTCTAAACTCTTTCACTAATGTATTACTGCATTAATCACAAGGGCAAAAAAATATTTCTGGTTCGAAAAGAGTGTAAAATGAAAATCTTCTGTGCATAGTTCAATTTTCATGATGATCCTTCAGTGCAAAACGAGTGATAACGTGCAATGAAATTTCCTGAGTTTCAACAGTGCCGGGGAGAATTTCTTTGTTTTTTTCGTTCGTGTAATTTCCTGAAAAAATTACTGTATAGGATTTTGTAAAATTTTCAAATTTTTTTTTGTTGAAATTTTTATGAATTAATAAATTTTACAGAATGATTGATAATGTTAAAATTTCAATGTTTTTTTAATCCTACAACGTTATAAAAAAGTTATTCACAATCTCCATGAAGTTCAACATTTAGTTATTTTTGAAAATTGGAAACATTCTTCTTTTCATGTTATAAATTATCTACTACATTACATTGTTTATATTTTACTTTCCTATACCTATACTACAAATTACACATATTTGAAAATCAAAACGTATAATGAAAACTGCAATACATGATATTTGTTTTTTAATGAATTCGAAAAATACATTTTCACACACATTTTTTTAACAACAATCAAAAAGTTTCTTTTTTATTTATTCGCCATTTTCTGCGCCATTTCTTTCAAAATGCAAATTTTTATTTTATTGTTAGCTGTGTATGGTAGCTGATTCAGAAACTGGACACCTCCTCGAAGCAAATTTTCGTCACCCAATGTGGAACTGAGTTTTATGAGTTCTTCTTCTGTGACCTTGCAAAAATATTGTTCATTTATTAATGCAGATACAGTTACTTAGTGCAAAAGTTCATAATACTATTAATAATTTAATCAGATATTAATGATTTGGAACCAGAAACACAAGAAATTATTTTTCATCTTCTTATTATCTTGAGCTTTCAGGAACAACGTTTTTTTTTTCGAAAATAAACGAAAATAATAATTTTTTATATTCACCATAAAATTACCATTACCAACAGTTTTTTTTTTGAGTGAAAAACATTGCAGTATTGCATATATTTCCACGTCTAATTATAATAACAAATGAGGAAACTGTTTGTCCTGTTTATGAAACTCTTTTTTCAAAATCTTCACATTATCTCATTTTATTTACTTTTTTATTTACTATTTTTTATTTACTTCGTGATTCGGATTTTTTTGCACGAAAGCCATGGGATGGTGAGTGTCCCAATCATGTGGGACACCAATTATTGCGACATAGGCGACTCCAAGATGTGCCTCCAAAAGCTTTTCCAAACCACCCACGTCTATGTAATGTGACTTGTACTGAAGTATATTTTTCATTCTATCAGTAACGTACAAATAACCATCTTTGTCGAAAAATCCCAAATCTCCAGTACGCAGTCGACTTTGAAAAAGTACTTAACATGAGATCTTGAAAATTGGAAGTATTTTTTTTTCCAAAATTGTTCGCATCAGTGTCGTCAAAAAGCTCTGCAGTCAACGAAGGACATTTGTAATATCCTGTTGAGAAACATGGCGATCGAATGCATATTTCTCCAGTATTTGTGTTTTCTAGGATATTTCCGCTCTCGAGATCGACGATTTCAATTTTTGCATGTGGTGCAGCTTTGCCACAAGAGTCAAACTTTTCGGTTTTTTCGGGGTGGTAAGTCAGGAAAGCTCCGGCTTCAGTTACTCCTTACATGAGTAAATTTTTGACAATTTTATAACTTTAATTTATATCACCTATAGCTTATAAATTAGGTTTCATGATTGAGAGTTCAACTGTGACTCAGGAATATACTGAGATTGCAACTAAATGTAGAAAAAGTTCTCTCAAATCATGTAGACATAAGATTTAATAATTTATCTAATTGATGTAGCTTTTACTATACTGAAAAAAAAAGTATTACAGAGAACACTTCATAGGAGTTGAACCAATACCTTGTGCTCATCTCTGCTGATGTGTCCATAGGCACATCAGCAGAACACTCTAAAAATTTTATCTTATTTGAAAATGCAACAAAATCAAGGCACGACTGGAAATCGAAATATTATCCTAAATTTAGTCGATGTTCATGAATATAGTTGGTCTTTACATCTTAAAATAAGCTTGACTTTTTAGAGTAAGGTTCTAGAGAAAAATTGTTACGAAATTTTAAACGTGATGAAAGACAAACATTTTTTTAATTTATTATTGATCTTTATATTTTATATAACGTACCGTATGTTGAGTAAACATGAGCATTTTGTAGATTTCGAGCCAACACACGTAAAATATCCCCATTTATTTTGTTTCCAGTTGTCATGAGTGATTTGACCGAAGACAAATCATATTTTTCTAAAGTTTTATGCAGGTACATTACTTTTAGCAAACGCGTATATATGCATGCCCAAGTAACCTATAAAAAAGTAAAATACGACATTTTTCCGACATTCACTGTTGTAATTGATAAGGTAAGTTCTTGGTCTCGGTAATAATAGTCTATTACAAGTGAGAAATATTTGAAATCGTAAAAATCTACTGCAGAACTTTTTTGTACGTTGATTATATTTTCCGGAAAATGAATGAAATTTATGAATGTGTTTTTTCCATGTATTTAAAAAATTTTCTAACCTTGAACTCATCGATAACTTCACAAGTTTCTTCTTCATCAGGATTGTCATGAAGGATTCTCGTGGAATTCTTGAAAATGGATCCCAAAATGAACAATTGAGACGTTATCCAGCTCATTTTTGAATACCACAACGAAATCGAATTTTCCGGCATTATCATCCCAATATAACACGTGTTCAAGAAGTAAAGTATGTGAGGAATCTCCACAGGTTTTGAGGAACTCGTCGTCCCTGACGAAAAATAAATTCCTGCGACTTGTTTCAAATCAGTCACTTCGACAACTTCAAATTTCTCGATTTCCTCTTCTTTTTGGTTTTCCAAAATCTTCGCCAAACTCTCGAATTCGCCATGATTTTCAAAGGAAACGATTTTTGAATTGACATCGAGTTTTTTCAAAACAACTGAAATTTTTTTCCAGTTCCTCTCGATGGAGAAAATTACCTTGGGACTTGCAGATTCCACATAATGTTCGATGTCTTCTACATAAAATATTGAATTATTCAGATTTTAGGATATTTTCATTCGTAATTTGGACTTACTTTCGATCATTTCGTAGTCCCATGAACAAAAAATTACCCCAATGAACAGACATGCTAAGAGTGGCACGAAATCGTCCATTTGAATGTTGGTGGAAACGACAACAATGTCTCCCTTTTGCAAACCTTGTTTTTTTAACCATAAAGCACAACGAACGCTTTTATCGAGCATTGTTTGGAAGGTGTACCTTTCCCCGGATTTTGCATCGATCTAAAATTTTATCAATTTAAATTTAAATTAATTTAAGTAGTTCTAATAAATTATTCATAAATTATAATTTAATATATTAGTTTATTAGAACTAATTAAACTAATTCAAATTTAAATTACAATAAAAATCTATAAGACCTCAAAAGTACAGAATATTTTATAAAATTAAATTTTAAAAATTATAGAAACTATAAAATTTCGTCAATAGTTGTTAATTGCAACGAGTTTTTATAATTTAGTAAAACCACAAATAATGCACTTTTTTCTCTTCACACTTTTGGAAATTCAGGATATCAGGCCTGAATTTCAGGATATGGAATTAAAAAATTGCAAAAAAATTTTAAGTCTTACTTGACCAACAACGTTGGGATTTTTACTCAAAAGATCGAACACCAACTGTCCTATTCCTCTGTATTTCGAAATATCAAATTCGTACAAATCCATTTTTTCAGCCTCGACAAATTTTCAGAACGTGAAACTCATGTAAAATCTGGACCGTAACTGTCGAGATTAACGTTACCTTCAATTTTAATTATTCGAGATTCCTGATATAACAACAATTTAATGAGATCAAAGTTTTTGTTCATCGTAGATCGCTTATCAAAGATTATTATTTAGTGCTACACGAGTGATAAGAAGTTTTTATCAATCGCATGACATCGAAATAATTTTTCCATCAAGTGTTCATCAATATCTTAATTTTCAATAAAAAAATACAGAAATCAACGTAATTTTTCCCTTAAAATCAAAAATCTCGAATAAAAGTGTCAGTTGATGAAACACTGACATTTTTAAAAATACAGTTACTGTATTTTGGCGAAAAAGGGAAATTCATTGCTAACTTTATTCGAAATTGTTACTGTTAAAACCAACCGATGACGAAAAAAGTTATAATTTACAATTGAGAAATGAAATTCAAAGCAAATTAAAAATTTATATACAATATTGTTTTATTCCTGATTTCTTATCTCATACATTGAACACAAATTTTTGTTTGTGTAAAGCTCTGTTCCTTATTATCCGTTTACTTAGTTGGTGTCACTGGTTCATGAACAGAGATGTTTGCGATGAACGATGTAACTTGTCTTTGATCGTTAGTATCGTAATGTAACATTTTCTTCAAAACAACTTCAATATAGTTTGTATTAGGCTCTAGCCGCTCTAGTCCTCAGACAGACATCAGTACTGTACGAATGGATTAGAGCCTCGATTCCCTGACTGTGCAGACGTTGAATAAGGCACGTGAAAATGTCTTTTGTATTGATATGTTTATTATATTGTCTAATATAAACCTTGCATTTCTCTCCAAAACTTTGACGTCAACTATCAACTTCATCTGCTGATTTTGGACGTTCATAGTTTTATCTATCATTTGCTCTTCTTTGTTCGGACTTGACAGTCAAGTTACTCAACTTCCGAACTCGAAGAGTAAGAATTTCTTTCTGATTATCGTCTCTTCGAACCATTTCCAGTAGAAGAATCATTATCGACGACTTTTAAATATTTTTTCTACAATCCTCGAATAAATAACATTTCTAGAGGATTCTGAATATACACTTCAAAAAACAATGGACGTTTCGTTATGTATAGTGGTTGAAAGAATAAAAAATTCATTCAAAGATGAAGTTTTTTTATTAGTATAAAAGTTACATTTCATGGGCAAAAAATGGAAAATACGTTCGAATTTGAAGTTTCGTTGTTTATTTATAAATCTTATTTTTCATATTATTATTATTAAAGTACAACTATTAACGTGATATAAATAAATTTGTTGATACTTAACAAAATTGTTTCGTTTCAACACAAAACATGCCATCTGTTGAGAAGAATACTTTCCATCAGTACTTTCACTCTACGGATAAACAAGGTTTTACACCCTAGAAAAAAATATTACTAAAATGCAAATTTTACCAAATCGTATGAAAAGATTAATTAAAAACATTGCAATCGTTACAACAAGAAATTTGTATTATTATTCAAATAACCAATACAATATATTTGGAGGGAAGATTTGTTCAAATAACTTTTATTTTGAATTCATTCTTAAACTCTTGTATTAATGTTTTACTGTATTAATCACAAGGTTAAAAAAATATTTCTGTTTCGAAAAGAGTGTAAAATGAAAATCTTATGTGCGCAGTTCAATTTTTATGACGAATTTTCAGTGCAAAATCAGCGATAACGTGCAATGAAATTTCCTGAGTTTCAACAGTGCCATAGAAAATTTGTTTGTTTTTTCGTAAAAAAATAATTTGCTGTATTAACAAAAAGATGATCTGTTTCAACACATTTTGGCAGGACAAGTTTTTTTACGGTAGGAGATAATTTTTATTTTATGCATAACGATTGTGCTCTAGCAACAGAAAAAATTTATTAGGACAACAAAAAAGTAAGCAACAGTTGCAAAAAAAATTCGTTGTCAAGTTGTGTTGAAACAGCACATCTTTTTGCTTCTACAACAAATCCTTTTTTCTCGTCTAGATTGTAGCAATTGCTTCGCGTTCATGAATTAGCGGAGTTTAGTTTAAATTGGTGAAAAAAGCGCGATAAAATTTATGTGATCTGCCGCCTTCGCACGAGAGAGAACGTATTAAGTACCAGATAGTTCACTCAAGAGCACTTGGACAATGAACGTCTGTGAAGCGAATTGTCAGACAGTCACTGACCTCCATCATATAGTATTTCCCTCCGGCGATAGTTCGATTTTCCTTTCTATTATTTTGCAGTCGAAAATCAAAATCGAAATTCCATATATCATCTACTTTTCAAACTAATATAATTTACAGTCTTATAAAAATAATTACTTCCAATCTCCAAGTTAAAAAAACAATTAGTAAATTATTTCATTGATTAGAATATTTGTGAATAATCGATTAAATTTTGCAACGAATTTATTCAATGTCCGATTACGTTTTCTCCCTTAACAAAAGAAAATTTTCGTTCTGCTTCGTTTGCGAGGGCCGAACAAAGCTGCTTTCCTTTTTACACTCATTGCTAACGAGCTTGCAGCTAATTATTCGAGTATCCGTCGCTGGCCCCAGTTCTAGTTCCCATGCAATTGCGGAAACGTGTGCCCATTGTTTACCAGTACGAGCGCGTCATCGGCTCTGCGACGCGTGCCGAGAACTACCACTGAAAGCGAATGGCTTAATCTAACTTTTCGAAAAAGATACACTATCGTGCAAAAGTATGACATCATCGAAAAAGTCTATTTTTTGAGTTTGCGATTGTTTTTTATTGTGTTTTTATTAAGACGTTTTTATTTATTTATTATTTATTATTATTTTTATTATTTTTAATTTATTTTATACATATTATTCATTATTTTTATTGTTTATTTATTATATTACACTAGAAAGTAACATTTAATCCTTTTTTACATATTATCAATCACGATTCTTCAATAAAAATTTATTTTCATGAAAAAATTATATTTTTTAATAAAAAGTTTTTTGTTGATGCAGACACTATATTTCATTCAATATACATTCAGTGCTTTCATTAATTAATTCAAAAAGTTACCATCATAAAATTTACAGTGGAAAATTTCTCTGAATCTCAAAGCATAATTTTTACAGAGTTCTTTCGCCGTGAGAACGTGCGTAACTGAACTCCTTATCAGCTGAACTACTTTCTCGTTCCATCGAAAAACTGGTTCAGAGAATATAATCGCCGATGTGACTAGCATAATACATTTGTAAAAAAATGTCCCACCTTTCTCTCGAAAGAAATGAGAAACGTTTTGAAAAGCATGATTCATTAGAAACTACGAATAATATGTATTGACTCAGAAAACTCAAGCCTCTAATTCAGGATTATAAATTATTTCCTGAAGATGACTTTTTAGGTGAATCACCATAATGAAGTTTAAACTGTAAATTATGACATTTTGAAAATTTGAATTGGTTTTTTTAAATAAAAAATGATTTTAATAAAGAAATCAATTCAGTACTTTTTAAAATATTTTGTAAGTAATTGTAATTTATAATTTGTTGTGAAATATACCTTAAAATTAATAATTATATCAACAACTTTTGGAGTAAATTCTTCATCTTTACGAATTTTGACAACTTGAAGGATTTTTTAAATGAAATGATCATTCAGGTAAAGTGAATTTGGGAAAATAGGTTACAACATGTTTTTTCATTCAATAAAGCGCTGTAAATTTTGCACGAGAAAAATGCTCTTTTCCCAAGTTGGAATTCCCCAAACGACTCCATTCATAATTCACTGAAAAACGTGAGAAGGAACCTTGGAAAAAGCCATCTTTTTTAGTTATTTCTTCACGAAGAATCTACTTTCTAATTCGTTTAAGTTGCTTCTAATTTCAGGTAAACAATGGTATGAAAATTGCATTGAGTTTATGCAATTTATGACTTTCTTCGGAATTTATAATTTTCAATTAAAACTTATAAAAATTTAACTAGTCTGATACCAAATGATTCATGGTTTTTTTAAACGTATTTTTTAAGTATTTCTATAAATTGAATAGTTTTTGATGTTTTTTTCAAATTTTTTATGTATTTTCAAATTACATTATAGTGTAAAATATTTGTATAAATGTTTAAAAAAATTATACATATATAGTTATTGAGTGTTAGTAGATTTTTAGTGTTTCAGTAATTTTTCTAGTATTTACAAAAATTTTTGAAAGATGTTTTTGGATTTTTTAAGTATGTTATTTAAATTTGTAGGATTCAACATTTGCGAATTTTTCCGAAAAATGTCGAGTTAATTCCTTGTATAGTGAGTGAAATGTTTATTTTATTTTTATATTTTTCAGTATTTATACAATTAAAAGTATTTTCTGGTATTTTTACGAATTTCCATGCCATAGAATGAATGAATCACATGCTTTAGGATTTAAAAATTTATACATTTTTGAAGACAAATAAATCAAAATAGAATAAATTATATCAAATTAATTAATATAATAATAATATTATAATAAAAATAATAAATCATACCTAACAATAATTAATAAATATAAATACATATTTCATCCAAGTAAAAAAAATAATTAAATAAAAAGTAAATTTAAATAAAGATAAAGTATTTTTCACATTTTTTGAGTATTTCTAGCATTTTGTAGTATTTTTTGATACGTGTATAGATTTTGTGTTTATGCAGATCGTTCAATATGAGTCTACATTTATTGATAATGTATTAAAAATTTCTAATATATTGAGTACTGAAATCAAATTTTTAGTGAAAAGTTTCCTCGATATAGATTTTCTTTTTTATATTTTTCGTATTTGAATAGATTTTTGAGAACAATATTAATTTTAATACGCTTTTATAGAAAAATTGCCATTTATACCACGTAATTTCTTAATTCTGAGGAAAAACAATTTTCTTTTTTTATCAATATTCTCACACTTTTTTTCTTTTCATGTTTGTAATTTCATTAACTCAACGATTTTGAAATGAGCTTTTTCATTATGTTATTATAAATAATTATAAGATATAATACTGCACATATAAATTTGAAAAAACCCAAGTTTCACATTTTGAAAATATTTTCGAGTCGCAATCACTGTAATTTTGATATTTTAAAGATTTTCTAGATTTGCGATTTTTTGATGTTACTTTTCATCGCCGATCAGAGGCGTAGCCACAGGGAGGGGGGGGGGGGCAGGGGGACAATGTCCCCCCCCCAAAAGATGTTAGGGGGGGACATCATATCAATTATCTCCCCCCCCCCCACCGGATTAGAGAAAAAAAATGTTAGTGTCACTTTCATCAAAGTTTCAAATTCGTGCATAGACCGCATAGTAAAGCCATGCTGGAA
>JAPYZL010164139.1:0-22131 GCA_030522825.1 Platygaster orseoliae
TTTTCTAATTTCCTCCAGTACTAATCTGGGCTTGCCGTTGCAGATGAACTCTTCCATGGTATTAAAGAGCACTTTTTCGGACTGCTCCATGTCAACCGTCCATTCGGCTTTGTCAATCTCAGGTCTGTAGATTTCTGGCACCGTGGTACACCAGTGTTTCTTGAAATCGTCAGACGTGAGGATCCCCTTTTTCATTTTTTCCAGCCACATTTCTACGATGCAATCGTTCTGTATTTTGAGCACCTGTTTCGTAATAATTCTATTACAACATGAGTAATTATTTGTTATCGCGATTTCCATGAAAATCAGGTCTAAGGAATTGGAATTTTTGATAAAATGGTATATTTTTAATTATAATAATAGTTGAATATCTCGCAAAGCGTAAAATATGTGCAATTATTTATAAAAATACAAAAAAACTTGCTTATTACAAGTGCTTGAAAAATATGAAATGGTACGAAAAAGTGACTTTTGTGCATATCATTAAATATGATTAAACATGCAGTTTACACACTTATGTATGGAAGTTCGAAATAAAAAAAATTTAAAAATATATATTCTTACAGGCACATATTATTGTTTGAAAGTAGAAACATACGATCTCCGTGTGAATGGAGTTTGGAAAAAAAGTTTCCAGCAAGGTCAGGTTTTTTTAAATACTTGAAAACGATTGAAGGGGAAAAGTGTATCGAAAAATTTATGAATAAAATCAACTGCTTCTGTGTAATCAAGTACGTCGTTTTAAGCAAGTTGGAGCAAGTTGACAGCTTGAGTCATTAACAGAATCGTCCAACCGAACCTCAAAAACGTCAACGTAATTTCTCATGTTTCTGATTAATAAATCGGTAACATCGGATGAAAATACTATTTCTACCACCTCGATGAATCAATATTTATATCAGTTCATGCACAAAACTCATTTTTTCGCACTATTCTGTATTTTTTAACCACCTGATATGTATAACATATGTTTGCATTTTTCTTAAAAACCGCGAATGTTTCACGCATTGCAGGATATTCTACAAGTATAATTCATAAAACTCTACTATTATAACGGAAACTCTAATTTTTTAGACCTCATTTTCACGACACCGCGAATTACTGAAAATTTTTTCGCTACAAGAACACGTCACTCACATAGATAAGAAAACTTTTTCTACTCAATTAGACGCAGTCTTGTTGCAAAGATAATAATAAAGTTTTACCTTTTTCGCTGATGTTGAATTTAAGATTTTGTGGCACTCGCGAACTTTAACAAATTTGCAATTCGGTCAAAAAGTGGATATGCGTACACTGCACTTGCTCTGACTCACTGACTACGTGGCCAGAGGTAGTAAACTCTTATCGATAGTTAGGAAATTTCCAAAGTTGTTTCAATTGGTCTCCGCTTGGAGCGATGTATTTAGCACTTTCAGCGTTTCAGCTGTGCACATCGGATATCTCGGTGAAGCGGGAAAATTCATATCAATTACAGTAAAACGTGAATAACGTTTTACACTAAAATTATATTATATTAAACATTATATATACAATATTATAGCATAAATATTAAATGAAATAAAATTTTAATAAATATGACAATTGAAATATTGTTAAAATGAAAAAAATTCATAACAAGTAAAAAAATTTGTAAACTTTGTCAATTCAAATTATTAAATTTTAATTCATTGTTTTCAATTTAATAATTTATTTTTTCAATTCAATTTATCAATTTTATTATAGTTGTTTTACTTTACATATAATAAAATTGTCAACAAGTTAAATGATTATTGGAATGAAAACAATAAAATTTAAATATGATTATCAATGATTGTAACAATAAAAATTTCATATATTTGATGAATATTATATAACATCTGAAAAATAAAGTACAATTATCATAAATAAAAAAATTAAAATATTACTCTAATAAAGAACATTAATAACAAGTAAAAGAATTTATAAACTTTTTCAATTATAATTATATTCAATTTTAATCTATTCAATCAAATATACATGATTATTTTTTAAAATTTACCATATTTCATCTCGATCCTCCATTAGTATATTTTTCAGTAAAAAGTACTAGACTTTTCTCTCAATATAGTCTGAGTTTCGTAAAATTTGCACTACAATATTTTTTTTTAAATATGGTTTAAGGTTTTCAAAGCTGAAATTCATGGTCGCTTTAATGCAGGATCAACGTCGATTTATTTTTTGCGCACTTGTGTCAATTTCGTCTTCGTGGGGATGTGGTTCGTCTTATATATTATTGATTCACGTGAAATTTTGCCATTCTTAGAAGACATGGTGGAATTAAATTTGAAAACTAGAATGTTTGTCAAAGAAAATTAAAATGAGTTCTGTATGCAAATTACAGAGATACGATTGAGATTCTGCAAATACTTCCTAGAGGTGTATTAATAGATTCAACGTAAACATTTTTCTATTGTACGAGCATGTTTATTCTACAAACGTAAGTTTGACCAGAGGTTATGGTAAAGATTGTGTGTTTTTTATTGTTTTAATTGAAAAATTTTGTTTATATATTGGTAAGAGTCCTTGAAATTTTAGAAGGTCCATTTTACTTCAGGATTAACGCGATTTTCGTACACACTGAGAAAAAAGTTTAGTACTTTTTGACATACATATGGTATAAAAAACAGTACAATTTTGTGATATTTATATTATTTATGCAGTATATGTATTTTATAAAATATCCTAGTAAAATTTATCAAAATGAAAATTGTATAACATCAATCTTATTCGTGTATAGTTCGATACATTTAATAATAAAAATTATATTTATAATGTAATTCAATTAATATTATATAATTTATTTTATAACTTATTTCCACATTATTTATTATTTATACATTATTGTGCTCTGGTAGCAAAAAATATTTGTTAAAATAACAACTCCAAAAAGTCGTTGAAACAGCACATATTTTTTCTGATACAGTACATTTTTTTTCTGTGTACATTTTATTTTGTGCAACTAAATTTTTTCAGGGAACAGATGTTATTTTTGCGAAATGAGAATTGATGTGTGTCGAGTTTTCGAAATGTGTGATACAAAAGCTTCTTTGTGAGGCAGAGGCGAATGTCTTACTCGCCTTTGTCACGTTTGTCGTCATCTGAGCCCGCGCTCCTTTGAACGGTAATGCGCCACGACTCGAAAATGTAGTCGCGAATCCCTGTGAGAGCATTCATACTCAGTTTGCACGGCTCAAAGCAAAAGCCAAAACAAAGTCAATTGCAAAATCGAGGCGGCCAGAAACCTGCATTGCTCCCAAATGAACCTCGTTCATGTCTAATAACATTCACTGCGAACAACCATGAGTAACGCTCGAGCGTGAAATACAGTAAAATAATGAGCTACATGTTATTATTTGCTGATGCTTTGCTACTGTTATTTCAGTTAATGAGGTTTGTGCCGTTTTGACTGTATGGAAAATAAATTGCGAGAGTTCATTTACAGCGATATTGTTTTTTTTTTGGTTTTTTTTATTCTTTATAACTATCTTTCGTAATATATACTGTATAAATGAATACATATTCATATTTAACCTGCGTGACATGAATTTAATTCATAATTGTTGATTGAATTTAATACATTGATGTTTTTGAACCACACAAAAATATTTTAATTAAATTTGCTTTTACATTCATTTCATGCATGTAACTGAGACTGCATTTTTTTTAGATATAGGTTGCATTAAATCTAAGACAAATTTTAAATGCTATGTGTGAAAAATGTATAAAAATCAAGTAGGTGTCTCGCGATAATACACATTTAATAGATGTGTATTTTATTCATGTTTGAAATATTCAGTTTATAAAATTACAGGTACATTTTAATACATCAATTATGGAAAGTGCATCACACTCGAGTAGGTGTCTCTAGATTATAAAATTTTTTAAACATGTTTTAATAACGTACGTTTCAAATAGCTGGCTTATGAAATATCATGAAGATTTTAATACATTTTGAATAGAGAGTGTATAAAATTTAATAAAGTTTTTAACAGTGTAGGTGTAATATAATATTATAATAAATATAATATTATATCAACTGAATAATATAAAAGTTTTCTGTTCCAACAGTAGAATAGAATAAAAATTTCAAATCAAAAAGATCAAATGGGAAAATTTTCGAAATCCCAAAAATTTCATTCTTTTAAAAATTTTCGAATGTTTCAAAAGCTACTGATTAATGTCATTTTTAATGTATTTTATATATTAAATTGAAGATATGCGGGAAGATGAAAAATTATTGAACAATCAAATTTTTTTCAACTTTTCAGTTAAGTTGAAATTTTCACTATATTTTCAATTTTTTCAAAATTCAAGTTTTGGAAAACTGAAAACTGTATTAGCATTTCCAAAGTATCATTTTTCTCAAAATTCTTCAAAATGACAAATATTTTCAACATGTTCGTTTCTGGAGTTTTAAAATTTCTTGAAATTTTTTTCTTTAAAAAATTTCTGTATTACTGAAGTTTTTATTTCGATATTTTAAATCCAAATTTGAATATAAAAATTTAAAAATCAAAATGAACAGTTGATTATCAATTTGTCAATAAAAAAAATTGGCAATTCACCAAACATTCAAAAATTAAATCAAGAAGTATTGAATTCCTAAAATTTCCAAAGTTTTTCGCTCTTTAAAAATTTCATCATTTTAAGAATTACGATGTTTGTATTCTGAATTTTAAATTTTCATCGCAAATCAAAGTTTTTAAAATACAAATTGAGAATCAATCAATTAATAAAAATTAGAGAAAAGTATGAATTTCTGAAAATTTTTCAATTAAGAAAAATAAACATTTAAAAGTTTTAAAAATCCAAAAAATATTAACTTCTTGGACTTCATAAATTGTATTATTTTGGAATTCACAAAATTTCAAAATCGTTGAAAATTACTGACATATTGAATGTATTTTAGATTAAAAATTGGAAATGTATGGATACTTTGAGAATTCTTGAATTCTCGACAATTTTTGAAACTTTCTTGTAGTGTTAAAAGTTACAAAATTTTCTACTTTTTCATTCTTCGAGTTTCAATAAATCGAGAACTTTATAAGGATCTTGGAAAAGTTTTATGAATTCCAAATTTTTCAAAATCTTATTTGTCAATAATTCTTAGCATTTTTGTGTATGAAATTTCAAAATTTTGGACATAAAAAATCTGTAATTTTTCAAATTTCTTCAAATTTCAATATCTCCAATATTTCTAAAAGTTTCCAAGTTGTCAAATTGTTTATAGAAGTGGATTCGATAAAATCTATTTTGCTTTTATGATTTTTTTTTCGTTCATTACTTTGTTTTTTATAGTTAGTTTTTTATATAACATATTCTTTTTTATCTATTTTTAATAATACATATATAATTTTTTAATTTATGAATATTATTTTAAATATAATTTTTATCATAGTTTTTCTATGGTTTTTTTTTATTGTTTTTTATTAGTTTTTTTTTGACAATTTTTTATGTTAATTTTTTTTTAATTTTCATATTAAAAGATAATATCTTAAAATAATACAAATAAATATATAGTTTAACAATATTATTAATGATAAAATTAATAATGAAAATATTACATTTTTTTTGTTTTATATATATTTAATTATATATGATATTATTTATGATAAAACAATATTATTATTGATTACTTTGTCAAGGTAAAATTATTGGAAGATTTTTTTTGTGAATTTTAGTTTTATAAAAATATTGTATTACATTGAAAAGATTTATTCTTCGAAATTGAACCTAAATATAAAAATAATTTAAACTTTTTAATATTTCTCAAGATTGATCTTTTACCATATTAAATTAGTATATTAATTTTCTAATTAAAAATTTTTAAATTATGTTCCATATGATTATTTTTCCATTGGATACTTACCTTTTACCATAAATATGTCGAAAAGTACCAAATTTTTTTCTTAACACGTATAAAAAGTAACCTAATAAAAAATACTGTCTTTTGGCTTTTTTTTGAAGAAGAATTTTTTGTTTTCATTTTGATATTGTTAATTTATACTTTAAATTATCAAGTGTCAATAAAAAAAATTGAAAATTCATCAAAAAAAAAAAAAAAAAAAAATCTAGAAGTTTCAAAATCTAAGTATTTCAGAAGTTTTTTGTTCTCCAAAAGTTTCATCATTTTAAGAATTTCGACGTGTTTATTCTGGATTTTAAATTTACATCGCAAATCAAAATTTAAGAAATACAAATTGAGAATTAATCAATATATATAAACAAATGAGAAAAAAATTATGAATTTATCATAATTTTCTAATTGAGAATAATGTAGATTTATACGTTTCAGAAACACAAATATTTGTAAACTTTTTGGACTTTATAAATTCTATTATTTTATAATTCAGGAAATTTCAAAATCGTTAAAAAATACTCACATATTGAATGTACTTTAGATTAAAAATTGAATATGTATGGAAACTTTGAAAATTCTTTAATTTGCGAAAATTTTTCAAACTTTTTGGGAATGTTAAAAGTTAAAAAATTCGCTACTTTTTCATAACTCAAGTTTCAATAAATTGAGAACTTCATAAGGATTTCGGAAAAATGTCATAATTTCGGAATGTTTCAAAATCCTATAATGTGTCAAAAATTCTCAGCATTTTCGTGTATGAAATTTCAAAACGTTAGAAAAAAAATACGTAAGTTTTCAAATTTCTTCAAATTCTGATATCTCCAACATTTCTAAAAGTTTCCAAGTTGTCAAATTATTTATAAGTAGATTTGATAAGACCTATTTTGCTTTTATGATTTTTTTTTTCGTTCATTACTTTGTTTTTTATTAATTATTTTTCATATAACATTTATAATTAAATATATAATTTTGTTATTTATAATTATAATTTTACATATAATTTTTTTCATAGTTTTTTTATGGTTTTTTATGATTATTATGATTTTTTTTTTTTTGACAATTTTTTTTTCAATTTTTTTAATTTCAATAATAATAAATACTTTTTTTAACATATACAAATAAATATGTAATTAAACAATATTATTAATAATAAAATAATATTATGATTTTTTATAATTTTTTTTTATTTTGTTTCATTTTCTACATATTCAATTATATGTAATATTATTTATCATAAAACAATATAATCATTGACTAATTTGTCACGGTAAATTTATTGGAAGGTATTTTTTGTATATTTAAGTTTAAAAAAATATTTCATTACATGTGAAGGATTTATTCTCAAAATTTGAATTTAATTAGAAAAATAATTCAAACTTACTTATATTTTTCAAGATTGATCTATTACCATAATAAATTTTTATATTAATTTTCTAAATAAAAATTGTAAAATTATGTTCCATATAACTATTTTTCCATTGCTTACCTACTTTTTGCCATAAATATGTCAAAAACTACCAAATTTTTTTCTCAACACGTATAAAGAGCAACTAAACGAAAAATTCCTCTTCAAAAAAAAATCCAATACTCTACTCAATGCAACGCCAACTTTCTCATGCACAACCGATCTAACGCCCAACCGAAAATTGCAAGTTCGGCAAAGTCAAGCATTATTTGCACGGACAGAGTTATGTTTCGGAAGGTGTCATAAATTGCACGAAATGAAAAGATCCGTGTCGATCGGGCCTCCGAGTGGGACAAGCCAGGACCCATTTTCACCCCGTTTTTTACAAGACTACGGACATCTTTACGAGCGACATTCATAACCGATACAGACGGATCGCGTACTCCACTTATAACCGATTTCCTATAGCGATCGACCCTTCTAGAATTCATTGGCTGCACCGAGTGTTGTACCGCGCGTAATCGCGCGACGGAGGCAGGTCGGGCAATGAAAAAAAACCGGGGGAATTAGGTTATAACGAGCCCTACACGTTCCTAATACCTGAGGAGCGGGGCTATGAATTCCCGGGCAGAGAAAATTATTGTACTGCGCCGAGCGATGAATCAAACGTTCTTTGTGGATTTCTCGAGTATACGGGATCTATATGGGTGCACACAACTCAATTTGCGTTTTCTAGACGTTGCTTCAAGAAGAGATAAATTGACAGAAATCCTTTTTTTTATCAAGAGAAAATGGCTGTAACAGATATTTAATTTTAATGCATATTCACTTTGATTGTTTATGATTTAATCGGATTTGTTTATAATCTAATAAATTTGTATGATATAATTTAATATATTCTATAATTGCATTAATGAAATTATAAAATATAATTATAATTATAATATAATTCCCAGTAGAGTTCCCAGTACACTCGCCATTCTGTGCAAACATTATTATTCTTTGTTTGTTACCTTTGAACTTGAACACATTTATTTGAAGACGAAATCGCAAATGGAGACTCGATAAGAATAAATTTCGATCTGTTTACACGTACAATGATGGTTCTAAGTTTATTCATTGCATAGAACCCTTAGAGTTCTATGAGCTTTTTGTATCGTATTTTCGAGATTTGGAAGATTTTTTTCAATCTTTTGCAACGAACATGAAATAATATAGTATATTTCTCACTTATGAGTGTAGAAAAGTTTTTTCTGACGAATCGGAGGATTGAAACGAGCATTTTTTTCACGGAGTTGAACAAAATAATTTTAAAAAGTTTACATCGCTGTAATGATATATGAACGACTCAGTAAATCATTATGGTGATGCAATTAAAAAAATTAATGCTATTTTCGTTATTTACAGAAAATGACGAGTTTTTTTGAAATCTTTCGAAGATAATATGACATTTACTTTGGAAATTCGTGGATGCTGAATATAAATATAAAAATAAACGAAGTAATAGAATTTTACATATTTTACTGGATTTCAAGCATACAGAATTGAATTTTTTACATTTATAACTGTAAATTCGGTAAAATCAGTAATATTTGTAAATTGAACCAAACCCGTTAAGACTCTAAATTGAATGCAGTTACAAAATTATGATATATATATGAAATTTTAAAAATACACAAAGTTATAAAATTTTACAGATTCTACTGAATTTCAAGCAAACAGATTTTCATTTTCGACTTTTAATAATGTGAAATCTGTAAAATCAGTAAGATTTATAAATCAAATTAAACCCCTTAAATCTCCTGAATTCACTACTATTCTCTAATTTTTTAATATATGAATGAAATTTTAAAAATACATGAAATTAAAGAATTATACAGATTTTACTGGATTTCAAGCATACAGAATTCAATTTTTTACTTTTCATTCTGTAAAATCTGTAAAATCAGTTAAATCTATAAATCAAATTGAACCCATTGAATTTCCTGAATTACATAAAATTTAAAAATTATAAAATATATAAATAAAAATATAGAAAGTTATTGAATTGTAAAGATTTTACATTTTTTACTTTTAATACTGTTAAATCCGTAAAATCAGACAAATCTGTAAATTTAATTAAACTCATTTAATCCCCTGAATTGAATAACATTATAAAATCATAAAATTAATGAATAAAATCATAAAAATAAACGAAGTTACAGAATTTTACAGATTATACTGAATTTGCAACATACAGATTTCCATTTTTTTCTTTGAATACTGCAAAATCTGTAAAATCTGTAAATCGAATTAAATCCGTTAAATCTCTCAAATAGGTACAATTATAAAATAATAAAATATATGAATGAAATTATAAAAATACAGAACTTATAGAATTTTACAGATTTCACTAAATTTTAAGCATACAGATGTCCAATTTTTACTTTTAATACTGTGACTTCTGTAAAATCACTTAAATTTGTAAATTGAATGATACCTGGTGAATCTCCTAAATAAAATAAAATTGCAAAATTATAAAATATATAAAAAAAATTTCAAAAATATACGAAGTTACAGAATTTTACAGATTTTACTGATATTCAAGCATACAGTATTTCATTTTTTACTTTTAATACTGTAAAATCTGTAAAATCAGTCAAATCTGTAAATAAAATTATACCCATTTTATCCCCTGAATTCAATAACATTATGAGATTATAAAATTTATACATAAAATCATAAAAATAAACGAAGTTACAGAATTTTACAGATTATACTGAATTTTAAACATACAGATTTCCATTTTTTTTCTTTAAATACTGCAAAATCTGTAGAATCTGTAAATCACATTAAATCCGTTAAATCTCTCAAATTAAGTACAATTATAAAATAATAAAATATATATGAATGAAATTAGAAAAATACACAAACTAACAGAATTTTACAGATTTCACTGAATTTTAAGCATACAGGTGTCCAATATTTAATTTTAATAGTGTAAAATTAGTAAAATCACTGAAATTTGTAAATTGAATCATACGTGGCGAATCTCCTAAATAAAATAAAATTGTAAAATTATGAAATATATGAAAAAATTTCAAAAATATACGAAGTTACATAATCTTACAAATTTTACTGATATTCAAATACAGTATTCCATTTTTTACTTTTAATACTGTAAAATCTGTTAAGGTCAGTTAAATCTGTAAATCAAGTTAAAGTTGTTAAATCTCCTGACTTGAATGACATTTAAAAAGCTATAAAATATATAAATAAAATCATAAAAATATACGAAATTACAGAATTTTACAGATTTTACTGGATTCGAAGCAAAGAGACTTCCATTTTTTACTGCTAATACTGTGAAATCTGTTAATCAAATTACACCCGTTTAATCTCATGTATTAAGTACAATTATCAAATAATAAAATATATGATTGAAATTATAAAAATACACGAAGTTATAGAATTTTACAAATTTTACTGAATTTCAAGCATACAGATTTTCATTTTCTACTTATAATACTTTAAAATCTGTAAAATAAGTAAAATCTATAAATTTAATAGCAGATTAAATAAATTATAAAATATTATGAAAAATAATATATTTATTCAATTTAAATTGAATTACATCAAATAAAATCAACGTTATGAAGATTTAAAGTTGAATCTTCTAAATTAAATAAAATAATAAAATTTTCAAATATATGAATAAAATTTTAACAATATCCGAAGTTACAGAAATTTACTGATTTTACAGGATTTCAAGCTTACAGAATTCCATTTCTTACTTTGAATACTCTTAAATCTGCAAAACCAGTAAATTTCTTAAAATAAAAACAAAATTTCTCAAGTCAATCCTACTCAAATTTATCATCCCATGACAATCTTTTCCTTCAATGTCTCGCAAAACTGAACCGTCGCGAGGATCAGAAAGCCGGGCACAATTTGTCAAAACATACAATATGAGGGAGACGGACAAAGGTGGGGGAATTGTAAAAAATAAGCGCAGGAGTCGCGCGATTTTCCGTAATACCGTATGGAAATGAAACTGGGTGGCATATTATAGGTACGTGGGTACACGCACACTCATAATGGATATCTCGTAGTAATTTATCACCGCTCGTAACAAGGAGTCCTCGCAAGTTTGTACATATTTCAGTCCCTCCCAGTCAGGCGCATCTCTCCTCCTCCCCTCCCAACCCCTCCGCCTCCCACCCCTGCCGATATGATAAGTGGCGCCGCGCACGTATTATACGTGAGACGTACTTACACTCGAAAGCTCAACCCTCTTTAACTTGACTTGCTCGGCTTGCTCGACTTGAGGGGGATATTATTTATACGGGCCATTATATCACCCCGCAGCCAGTGGAATATTGTTCAAGACATCGCGCATACATTACGCCGTGCTTTTATTACCGCGGCCACTTATTTGTTAACATAATATACACATTACGCGGGGCTTGAAAGCTTGCTGAACTAGCTGGAAAGCTCGGGACGGTATATACGTATATAGGCGTGTATATTGTGGGATCCGCATCAGGCGGGACGGTGCACTGTCGATATTTGTCAGGCTTTTAGATGCGCGACCCGGCGATTTTTCTTCGATAACGATTTCCCTGCAGCGGGAGATGTGACGGGTGAATTCTCGAGTTCATGGGTCGGTGGGTTTCGGAGTTTGGCTGTTTTCGGTGATCTCTCGGTTTGAATAACTTGAAAACTGACTTTATTCATAATTTACTAATTACACTGTGCAACACAAAATTCGAGCTTGGAAAATGATAGCAAAAATGGAATCTAGACCACATTTTAATATACACGTTTCTCGGGTTTTTTTTCGGATTACACGACATATGATTTTTTTCAAAATTATCAAAGCAAAATATTGCAGGAGATACAGAAACTCTTGAATAACATTCACAGACCAAGTCCTAAATTCGCCCTAATATCCAACTTTTTTTCACCACTATTTACCCTTCGCATCGAAATCATATTTCGTTTCATTACATTTTCCTGCATTCGACACCCATGCACACAAAGCTCTTCAAACTCCATTCTCACATTCAGCCCCATTGTCTCCGGGTTTGCATTTCAGCCATACTTGGCGTGTACGTCTCAGCACGTATGGTGTATGCAAATCCCAAGACACGACTCGTTGAAATCAACGAATGACTGCGAACTGACGAACGTCTCGAGTCCCTCGGGAACCTCGACTTCCTATGAAAAACTCGTTGTTTTTGTTCATCTTCTCATCCATTGCTCGATTTTACGTGGGTAACAATACCCCAATGCAGACTACCGCGTATCGTGAAAATACATTGAGCCACGTACACACACGCGATTTTAGATTAAAAGTACGTAGCTATAATTCAAGGGGAAAGGGGGAGGGTGATGTAAAAACATTCTGGTTATTACCGTGGAAGATGTTACTTCTGCAGCTTGGGATAACCGGAAATTAAAAATATATTACCTTTCATTTCTGTTTCAGAGTGGAGATTTTCTCAAGGTAAGTACGTGTAAACTGCAAGCCGTTCGTTCCAGCGATATATAATCGTGTAATCGATTTGCCACCGCGGTCAGAATTACGCTTTCAACGGGCGGATTCCCTATACACATACTTGGGTGGAATAATAGCTCGTCAAACAGGTACCCTCACAATAGGACAAGCTAATGACTTTGAAAAACAAGGGGTGACAACGCCCGAGTGCATCTGTCCTATTGAAAACTTTCCCATCGTGTAATGCTTTTTCGATGTCGGCAATCAAATAGCGAGGAAACCCCTTTCAATAGAACTGCCAAACAGGCAAAGCATTTTCTTACTGAATTCAAGAAGGTTTTTACGCATTTTGAAACTTTTCAGGTCGCACTTCACTTCTGGTCGTCAACTCCCTAAATCTGTATGAGTCCAATTTTAATTAATTGAATTTGTCAGTGATAATTTGACTGAAAAATCTGTTGTTCTCGCCATATTGATAGATTTATCAGTAAAAAAGTTACTTATTAAATCTGTTGCAAATCAGTAGAAATTTCACAGCATTTTTTTAATTTTCTACATTTTACATTACTGCGAAAAAAAACAAGACTGCAAAAAAAATTAATATTTCAAAAGTAATGTATAGTTTGGAAAAGTTTTGTAATAAAGTTTCGAAAATGGGTGTTTACTCGAGGGATTGCAAGACGTTTTCCGGCAAGAATGAAATTCGAATTTGAGAGTAGAATGCCGAGAGAGGAATAAGCAAGCAAGGCGGAAGCATTAAGTACACATATGCATATCCTGAGTATACAGAAGTGCAAAAAAGAGGGGCGTGCGTGTTGCGAAGATTTGTCCCAAAGTATCAAATATTTGGCTGATCTGAAAGCGACTTCTCGCGAATGTCGCTGGGGCTTTTAAGAATTTTCAAAGCGTCGATATTCGTTATTTGCACGTTTTATGGGTGTCATTTTCTTATAATACCAAAATGTCACTGAATCGGAAAAAAGAGTTCGCGTCTTCAATAGCTATTTTTAATTTTGTATCTCATCCTCTTCAATTCAAATTAACTCGAGGGAAAAGTGTGTATGAAAACAATTTATTTGGTATCAAAAAAATATATGAAGATAGAAAGAATTCTGCATTTATGCTCTGGAATCTAAAAGAATTTTTTGAAAAAAAAATTACTGACTTTCATCATCGGATATAAATTTGAGGGGGGAAAATGTTTTTTTTACAAATGATACGCATATTTTACTTTGAAATAATCAAAATTTGACATTGCAAATTAAAAAATTTTAGTAATTTAATAATAATAAAAAAAATACTCCATTCAAATGCAGACAAGCATATAAATTTTAAAATACAAACCATGTTACTCACCGTAAACGTAATAGTCATTGAATTGACATATAACTGACTTCGATTTTTTCTCAGTCATTTTTGTAAATTAAGAAAAACCCTTTCACATACATACTGTAAAATAGTCGAACTTCAGTTCCTAGTAACAGTTTTTGGATGCGTTGAAACTTTTTTTTTAAACTCATTATTTTTCATAGAGCTAACTGTGTTACCAACATCATTTCCACCTCTCGAAAATTCTATGCTGTTGCGTCATAAATAGAGTTCCGATCAAAAATTGCTTCCTAGGAAATCTTCCTTGCAGTTGATAGAGTAAGAATCACTTTTTACTATCTGTGTATCTATTTCCTTTTTTTAAAAAATCGAAATACGATTCTGACCCAAGTTTGACAGTAGCGTGTAAACAATCTTCCTCAAAACTTCCCGTATTATCAGTCAGATGGCGCTGTCGTAGTATTTTAGTATTGGGCGAGTTTTTGTAATTTCCAAATAAATTCATTCAGTCATGAGACTTTTCAGATAATTAAGAAAAACCCTTTTACATATTTGCTGTAAAATAGTCGAACTTCAGTTCCTAGTAACAGTTTTTCGATGCGTTGAAAAAATTTTTAAACTCATTATTTTTCATTGAGCTAACTGTGTTACCAACATCGTTTCCACCTCACGAAAATTCTATACTGTTGCCTCATAAATAGAGTTCCGATCAAAAATTGCTCACTAGGAAATCTTCCTTGCAGTTGATAGAGTAAGAATCACTTTTTACTATCTGTGTAATATATTTCCTTTTTGTAAAAAATCGAAATACGATTCCGACCCGAGTTTGACAGTAGCGTGTAAACAATCTTCCTCAAAACTTCCCGTTTTATCAGTTAGATGGCGCTGTCGTATTTTAGTATTCAGTAGATTCTTGTAATTTTTAATTAAATTCATTCATTCATAAGACTTTTCAGATACTTCTACAAATTTTTAACATTCTAAACACAGTTTGTATATTCCTCATTTTTAAACAAACCATAGAAAATAATCATCCACTATACTCATTCTTCGTATCAGATGCTGGGATTTCTCACAATCCCGCGTATAATAAGACTGCACAAAATGGCAATACAGCGCGAAGAAAAACGTCAATAATAAAAAAAAAAGCGGTATAAAAGTGATAAGAACGCGACAGAATGTCGGCGGTATGAAGAAAGATTGAAAAGCGGAGAAAGCTCGCTGCGGGGCAAGTATGGTGGGAGGAGGGTTGGGGAGGGGACGGAAGGGTTGTGATTTCCGCGGGGAAAAATATCGTTCGCCATTGAAGAGACAGCCAGTCACAGCCGCAACAGCAGTCATTAAAAAAGCCACGGGAGCTCTTGAAAATGCGCAAAAACTTGGTAGCTCCGGTCTTGCGAGCAAGCTGCATTTCTTTATGACGTTCCCTTGTCTCTCCTCGAGCTCTTGCGAGCTCCTCGCATTTATACCTCTTTCAGTGCGCCGTCTATACATCGATACAAAGCGACACCTTCGACCCTCGTCTATTGCACAATAATGCACGTAATAAGGGCAAGAAAAAGTCCCCGTGAATGCCGGGATTGCATCTTGTTGTTGTCCCTTTTTCGGCGTGGCTAATGGCGTAAAATCGAGTCGAAAGTGATCGATATTCGCGGTGTGCGTGTAGTAGAAAAACATCAACTTCGTCTGAAACTCTAATAATAATGGTTGTTTTATTTATTCCACTGCGAAAGCGGGAGAACTGTTGGAGGAATATGTTTTTTTTATTTGAATCTCAGCTTTGTAAGACTAAAGAGCGCTTCTTTTTAATATGAAAACATCGATAATTATATTATTGTCTGACCAGCTTGGAAGAGGTTAATCCGGATTAACAAGTACCTTCGAACTTGATTCCATCTATTGTCGCAATTTGCAGTATTCAAAAGCACTGAAGCTCGATTGGAAGAATGCCTAGGAAAAGCGAACGCCGATACAACGCCGAGTTCAAACGACCTGATACAGTCGCATAATAAGCCGGGAGTGACTTTATATTATGGATATCGTTGTTTGCTCAGGCGCCTGCAGGAGGCGACGACGACAAAGGAGGCCATCGATGCATTTATGCATGACGCGCTCTCGGATCGAGCAATAATATTTTCATTCCGCGGCGCGCGCGGGCCAGCTCTACGGCGAGCTTGCAAGCTCGCGGGGTCGTAGAAAAAACGAGGCGCAGGGAAACAAGAAAATTAAAAGTATCGTGGACAAAGCCGCGGAACAAGATGCGGTGTCTCGACCTGAATGGGCCTTCATTATGACGCTCCGTGGACTAACAATCGGGTTCATTTTGTCTCTCTGCTCATCGCAACAATGGGCTTCTCTGCCTCGGTTCCGAGATCCGCCATCTTGACTCGGCTGCGATGCTCTTTTGTCGTCTTATAAAGCAGGGAAAAAGCTGGCTGGCGAAGAAGAGCGAAGACGACAAGTACTATGGAGACCCGAGGAGAGGAAGCGAAAGCAAGAGAAGAGCAAGACTATGACGCAACTCTGCTGGAAGCGAGGAAAGGAGGAGGAGCTCAGGGCGGCGGTGGCGAGGTGCTATCCCTGTATACGCGGCAATCCCAAGTGAGAAAAGCCAAGGTATGTCAGCCAAAGCTATTTCAGACAAATTTTTACGCAATCAATCAATACAATTGGATATTTTGCAGGTGTTCAGAGTAAATGCTACATCCTATGAGACTAGAAGCGGCGTCAAGTACGTTGAGAGATATTATAAAACGAACTATGGTTTTCATTCGGGGATGACGAGGATGATTAGAGCATGTAAAGATATTATTGGATCTACAGGATTTGGAATGGATAGTTTTTTGTTTAAGCGAGAGATAAAAGCGAGATTATTGGAGTATAGATGAATGATGGTCTACGGCATGTTCTGCTTACCTTAGTGATACGAGTTCACTATCCCAGACAGTTATCCCTGACGGTCCTGAAGCCATCACCACAGCCGCCTTACGATTTTCGAAATATTCATGTACTTTAACCCAAAAATTCGCACCAATATTTGTTGCAAACATATTTTAAACCGTTTTTCATATAAAAATTTTACTTGCATGTCATAAATTTCAATTTTAAGTATATTTTCGTATGCAAAAAACAAGAAAAATACGTTACACGATTAAATTATGTCTACACGATGAAAATTTCCAAGACTCTTTTCTCAGTAAAGAAATGAATTCTACTCGAGCAAATGTCGAAGTTTCAGGATCACACGTTTTCTTTGATAAAACCGTGCCTTTGAACGTTACTTTTGAAGTGCGTACTTTGAAGGAAAAATGAAAAAGTTGGGGGCAAATTGTTGGCAAGTTGCAGTGCACGGAGAAAGCAATAAAAGGGTAAAAGCATGAAGCCGGCGATATTCTCGCATGGCATTCTCGCTCTGGGCGGTCTGTGTGCACGCGAGACTTTTTTTATTATTTGTCTCAGAGTCGAGAGAGCGACCAATCGGCGTCGAGGACGAAGCAGAGCTTCGAGTTTCGCGAGGAGGCAGCGATACGAAAATTGTAACATAATGGCCGCGGCGCTCTTCCAATGTGCCAAACTTGGGAATAATTTGAAAAGTTGGCCCGATACAAACTGCATTGTTCACGATTTCCCGTTTGGTCTTTTCCACTCGAGAGCAATTCTTCTCGGTTAGTGAAGGTCGATGAAAGCGAGACAAGGAATGAGTGAATTTCGGTTTTTGGTTTTTTTCAACATAACTTGATCTGTTATAGTTATTGAACTAAGAATTACAAATTACAAATAAAAAAAAGGTGAAACAATCATTAAAATATAAAAAAAGTATTGCCATAAACCCCAAACAACGAAAATCCAATAAAAAATCTACCATGTTTTTAATTTTTCTGTAAGAGTATGTACTCAAAATGTCGTTTGAGGACATAGTCTTTCTCAAAGAAAACGTGTGACCCCGTAAGTTCGACATCTGCTTGAGCAGCATTCGTCCTGATTTTTCCTGAGGGATCATTCAATAAGCTGACAATGCTTTTGGTTTCCGACGCGATCAATTTGCTCAATGGACAATAAATGGGCCGGCGACACAATGGGCCACGTTGACTGTCGCAAGCATAAATCAGTTTTCGAAAGATGATCCAAAGTCGCATGTCGCGCTGAATGCATAGTTGACTGCCGCTTTTACGTCGAATTACGACGCCATTGTATATCGTATGCCCATTCTACTACGAGATTTTCCTATACATTTTTATACAAAAAGAAGAAGGAAGAATATTTCATCTGTTTTGTATAAGATTAAACATCAATGCACGTTCTATACAGTCTTGAGTTAAACTGCCACTACAACTTTGTTTCTTTTTTCTTTTTTTTTTTAACTTACAACAAGTTCTTTGATATTCAGGATTTATACGCTCAGAGAACTGATATGGTACGATCAACTAAAGTAATTAAGTAATAAAACATTCACATCATGATGAGAGTCAAATTTTCCTGTTTACAAAAAACGTTGTAACTTGAACATTTTTCAACTGATTTTGATAACCCAAAGCATTTTTGACTCGAGATAGAATGTACTTTGATAATAACTGTAATTAGTTGAATGTTTTTCAGTATTTGTTACATAAAAAAGACGTCAAAGTGTACAAAATGTGAAAAAATGGGTAAATCTCAGTTAACTTTTATAAAAAGTCCAGAATATCCTGGATAAAGTATAGATAATGAAATATATTTTGAAAGTTGAATGTTTATTGTTTTCTAAACCGTATAGCAATTGAAAATCGATCGAAAATTGACGGAGTTACAGTTGTTTAAGTGCGCGGAGTACAGGAAAAACGGTTTTTAAACAATGAATTGAAAATTTGGGGGTGTTAACATAGACAATTTTGAAACACATTTTCATGATGTACTCATAAAGATCTACAACGTACACTATGTCACTTAAAAAGTGAAAAATCACTGTAGCACAGTGTAATCCATAGGTTCAAAGTTATCTTGTTTATTGAATTGAAAGACATTAGAGTATAAATTACTCAGTTTCTAAAAAAAATTGTTTACGAAAATGAGATTCAAAAATCTTGTAGAAACTTTCAGTCGAGCAGATAAAAATATGAAAAATCTATCACATGTATATAATTTTGAAAAGCAAATTTTTTAGTTCGTTAAGTGCTAAAATGAAATTTCAATATAATTGTGGAAAAATTCTCAGAAAAAATTTTGCAGTATTTACAAAACTTATTGTTTCTAAAAATTCTCTTTAAACTCAAATGTGATCGATATTTATATCAAGCACATAATAATTTCGTAATAAATGTGAAAATGACGTCGAATAGAAACTATTCAGAGGGTGAAAATAATCTTAAAAAATGGAGTTTATCCATCTACTTTCTGAATACAGAAATAAAACCGCAATGTCACTGTACCTCTCACAGCAACGGTAGGAAACTGCGACAAATCAATACAGAAAGAACTCGTGGCTCCAGATGGTAGCCCCTTTTCCACAGTAGATATACGTCCCATCGACGAAAGATACCCCTAAAAATTCAAAAAAAATTTTTTGTCACTAACACGAAAATGCCAATGAATCATAAACAAACCATTCCTTAAGAAAATTCAATTTTGTGTTGCGGAAAGTATATTTAATTGCAAAATATTTATACAAAACTTATTAATACAAATTTACATATTGTTGAAAGTATTATCTCGTAAAGAAAATCATGAAAAATGTATTGTTTAGAAGGGTTTGAAGTCCTCATAAATAATTAATAACCTTATTTAGGAAAAATGAGATTCATATTAGGAATTTTCCAAGGTTTGCAGTTACTAGGGTACAAGATGAAGAAAACGAAAAGGTTAGTTTGAAAAGAATCAGCAGCCAAAGCCACTCGATGGTTGTACATATACACAGAGGAAAAAGCTTAAAGCCACTCTTTGTGCCATTGTGGTTAATACGATCCAATTCAGATGATTCTCTTGAGCTGAGCAAGCTCCGCGTATCAGAATCCTTAAATCCTATTTTGCGTTCATTGTCCCTGGACCACCCTCTCCATTCCGCATCCTTTCAAAACAGTTGCAACTTTTCCCTGTTGTTCAATGTATCATTCGCCCATATGTTCTGTGGCTAACACTGAGATAATACATGTGCGTTGTAGTCTCTTTTCCGAACCTTGTGAATTACCAGAATTTTCCGGATTTTAAAGTTTTTCTACTGCACATACTCAATAGTTCAAATTTTAACTTTCATTAACTTCACTTCCTTTATTATTAATTATCAATGAGGTTGAACATGATTAATCTACGATTATTATTATTTTTATTCTTGTTATAAGGGTCAAATTTAGGAATTTAGCGCCCTTAGGCTCTTTCGAAAATTGCCACCGCCCCCCCCTCCCCCCACATTCATCTTCGCCGAGGAAAAAAAATTTAAGTTCAGTGGATTGAAGAATGATATGAATTTCAATTCTTATATACCTATAGATATCGAAAAAAATTCATTAAATAGGAAAAATGTAGAAAAACCGTAAATAGTACAAAATATGGGAAATTGAAAAAATTTTTTTTGATTTTGAAATTAACGTTATTTGGAACATTTTAGCCGATTTTGTTATTACATCATAATTTCATGAATTTTTCTCAATCTAAAGACCACATGAATGATTTTAATTTTGCAATTTTAGAAATAAACGATATTCTCGAAATTCGCTGAATTTTGTCGTGTTCAAATATTCAAGCAATTTGTAGAATTGAGAATTGATAAGAGAAATTCGAAAAGTTATCAGACATTTGAAAATTGCGTAGTGTGCGAAAATGTCAATATTGTAAAAAGTAACTAATTTTTATAAATGCTATACCTATATATAATCGTCAATCATTACTTAAATTCAAAATTTTGTCAAATTTAAAATATTTTGCAAACGGTGATGTTCGCAAAAATCATCAACTGTGAATAGTTGGAAAATTCTCCGAGTTGGAAAATTTTAGGATTTATAGATATTTCAAGCGTTTCGAAAATTCAATAAATTGTCTGAAATAAAAATATTCGAGCAATTTTCACAATTGTAGAAATTAAATTAATACGAGACATTCAAAAACTTGTCTGACATTTGGAAATTTCAGACATTTCAAAAATTTCAACACATATTGTAATAATTATTTATTTTTATAAATATCATTCGTAATCTTCATTGATTACTAGAATTCAGAAATTTCGTTACATTTTGCAAACGAAAGGATTTTCGCAAAATTCACAAATTATCAATTGTTGGAAGAATTTAAGATTTATAGAATTTCGATGCGTATGGAAATTCACTCAACTTTGTAAAATTCAAATATTCGAGTAATTTTCAAAATTGTAGAAATATAATTGACACAGTAAATTCGAAAAGTTGTCTGATAAATTTCAGACATTGCAAAAACTTCAATATTGTAAAAAATAACTCATTTTTTTAAAAATCATTGGTAATCTTCATTGATTACTAGAATTCAGAAATGTCGTCACATTTTGTTAACGGTAGAACTTTCGCGAAATTCATAAATTATCGATAGTTAGAAGAATTTAAGATTTTTTTTAAATTTAGATTGTTCTGGAAATTCACTACATTTTGTACAATACAATTATTTTGCAATTTTCAAAATTGCAGAAATATAATTGACACCCCAGCAAACCAGTTTTGTAAAATATACATCACTGTGACGTCACACTTATTGTGGAATTAAGTCGAATATGCATTAAAAGAACTAGTATTTCTTCACCCTAATTTACAGAGCAGCTACAACACACTTTTTATATCACTGTGATGAGGTAACGATGATATATTTGCATAAATATAATACAAATACGATATTACAACGTGCCACTTATATAAATGTCACATTTACATAACATTTCGATAAAGCATATGTTACTTCTACATCACGTTGTAATATCACATTTGTATCACATTCATAGGAATATTTAATTATTTCTTCATCACAGTGATATAAAAAGTGTGATGTAGCTGCTCTGTAATTTAAGGTGCGGAAATGAAGCACTTTAACCGCATTTGTGCAGTATTTTTA